>JAKSZP010017223.1:0-167570 GCA_022478985.1 Massospora cicadina | reverse complement strand
AATTTTCTCAGTGCAATGCAACTGATTAAATAGTAGTCAATTTCTAGGGGAAACAAGCCAGGATCAGGTCCCACAAGTTTGACCTAACTGGTGAATTGTTTGGGAATGGGGAGCAGATAATTTAACTGGGAACTGACATTAAAGAATTTGGCAGAAGGCTGAGTCGCTGTTGGTTTAACCTTGAACATTTGAACTGAGGCTTGATCACATTTCTGATGGTTGGCATGATGGCATTTAGCCTGACAAGCAGCAGGAATCCCCAAGGCCACCCCAAATAGGGGTGGGCCCACTTGGTTGGGAACAGGTTTGGGATGCCCAACCCGCCCGTGCTCAGTCACTGGGATGTTCATTTGGTCAGTGGCATTGCATCAGGAATAACGCCCAATTTGCCAGTGGGTTCTTTGAACTTTTGTCAATGGTATCCGATGCTGTTACCTGCCCATCAGGATGATCCCTAATGATTTTGAGAGGGGGGTGATTTTTTCAATTGTTGTGTTAACTGAATCAAAACTGTTGGGCATTCCGACTAATAGATTGGTCTTCATACCTTTTCAACCATTTGAAATCTGAACATTGGGCTGATTGCTACTCAAATTCATTCTGATCAATTTTATTTTGGCAATCTCAGCGCAGATTTCACTGATTCCCTGTAGCAGTTCTGCTGAGGTAAGTGTGGGTACAGGGGGCAGGATCTGAAGCAGAAGAGCTGTTACCCAGTGCTTGTCTACCACGTGAGCGAGATCGCCCTGAGTAATGAGGGGTACAGCCATCCTCTTCAGTGCCTTCTTGCTCAGGAATGGGAAAATGGCCCAATTAATGGCCAAAGGACATTCCCCGAAACTTACATGCACCTCGCCAGCTGAAAGAAGCTCCTAATTCAGGTCTGAATATCTTTGATAAGTTGATATTCAATGATATTAAGTCTCTCAAATCACCCTCAGATTCAAAATCCTCTGTCTGATCTCCTCCCTTGCTGCTAGTAAAGGTGAACCTGCCCCACAGGTTTGAGCATACCAAATCTGTGTCAATTTGATTTAGAAGTTGCTATACCTTCCTTGGCCTGGGTGCACCCCAACAGCTGTCAACTTGTCATCGCTCTGCTAGGTGGAATTGCACCTCAAAAAATTTTGTAAAAAAATTAATACTGATCCAGCCATCCAGTTCAGATCCAAGTCAAATTCAAAAGTGCATTAGTGTGCTGATCCACCAAAGCCAGATGAGTAGGGATTCCATACTTTATTGCAAATCAAACTTTGTCCCTACCCTTATGATCCTTAAGACAATAGCTCCAACTGATGCAGCTGTCATTCAATTCTTTTCACTTTGTTGAATAAACAACAAAATCCCTTAGAAAATATATTTTAAGTCATTTTAGTAGTAAAAGTTCATCATTATTCATGTTAGGTACCATGTTCCCCAATCTGAATGATGACTGGGAAATAGTGGTAATTGTGACAACCCCTGTTACCTTCCCTGCTTGAGTGGGGATAACGGTTTGGAAACCACTAGAGTTTCACCTCTTTTTGATGCCTTGTGGCAATGCGATGTGGCCATGATTTTTGTTGTGCTTACCACCCAAATTTCTAAGTTCTGCAACAAACCCACAAGTTTTCCTCCTCCTAGGGTAGGGAAATCTTCCAGAGAAAATGTTGTGCCTGTGGCAAAAGTCTCCTTTGAAACTGTGGCTACAACTGCTAATAACATGTGGCCTCTTTTGGACCTGTTCATGACAGTGGTTGTGAACAGCAACCCCCTTCTATCCCTCCCAATAATTACAAAGTCCTGTGGTCAGCTATACCACTGGTAATCTGGTTTGAGTTCTGGGTGGTTACCCACCCTGGCTGACAGGCTGGTCTTAATTTTAAGGCCAGTTCCATGACATAATTGAATTACCCCTAGTCTCACCCATTAACACATTTCTCCTTGAAGTAGGTGAAGAGATGGTTTCTTTATACCATGAGAATCTTCATTATGTGCTCAGCTCGTAAACTTTGTTTGATCAGTGTGCAAATTTATTAGTAGCATACATGTGGTGGTGGACTTCCTTCTGACCCAACACATTTTTCCCGCGGTTTAACTCCATATTTTCTGTGTATCCTAGGCTAATCCTCGTCCTTACCCTCCCCAACAGTAACAAACCAAGTTTTTAATGCCTTGGCGTAGGTGCAGGTTCATTTATCAGCAAGCACTGCAGCTTCATCCTCCATTACAGATGTTCAACATAGTGTAGCTCTTCTAGATGTAGTAGAGGGAGATGCCCATCGTTGGGTGTGTGGGATTCTCATTCAGTTAACTGGGATAGAATTTCCACCCCTTTTATACTTGAGTGTCCTCAGTGGTCCAAACTTCAGTTTCCATATTGGCCCATCTTATGTGTTTTTACTTTGTGTGCTGGATCCTCATATCTCACCCCCTTCATTCAAGCATTGTTTGGTTCAAGCTCCTGGATTGGCTTGCCTTTGGATGCATTAAATTCAGTATTTCAGGAAGCTTTGGATCCTGTGGTTGTGATACATCCTTTTTAAGAATCTCAGTTGGCTTCCTCAAAGCAAGGTTGCAGGGGCCACCTCCATTAGTTCTACACTTTAGAGCGCACAGGTAAGGGGTAAAGAGTACCAAGTTTCTTTCCCAATGAAGCCGTGTTGGGTGTAACCCAGAACATTAACGCGTATTGCTTATCCTCCTTCATTCAGAGTGGAATTTTCTGAGTGCCAGAGATGAGTGCCTTGTCATTCAATGATGCTGTCCCTCCCTCTTCACTACCTGTATCCCCCAAATCAGAGTGACAGGTCGCTTTGGTTGAGTCTAAAATTAAGGAGAGGCAGGTGCATTTGGATCCTCTGGTGCCTATGTTATTCACGTTACAACAAGCTGCTGATGAGAAGATTATTCCAGCGGATGATTTAGTTCAAATTTCAGATCCCTGGCCCACTGATGTCCCAGTATTTGCCCCCTCTCAGCTGGTGATGTCCCATGCTGTTGCAAATAAAAAGGATCATGCCTAATTTTTGTTGCCTCCTAAAATTCAGTTAGGTTCCCATAAGATGCCAATTGGTGCTCTTGTGAGTACTGGAGCGGCGGTGATTTTATGAGTTTTGAAGTGATACAGGGTCTTGAATTGGACCTCAAATGAGTTCATCAGTGTTGGGTGCATCTTCTGCCCCAATGGATTGCTATAAGGTGAGGCCTCCTGTACCCTTTTCTGTACAACAGTTTCGCTTTTGTGATTAGTTTATACCAATGCCAGATTTGCTGCTCATAGTTATCATGAACGTAGGCTGGTGGTGCCAGCAACATGTCATATAAATTTGGACTCCAACCTTCTGTCCTTTATGAATACACATATTGGGGGAGCTTCCTCTGATTAATGATTTAGCAGATGAAAGAGGGCGAGTTCCATCACTTTAATTCATTCTCCCGTGGAACTTCCTCCTGACTTCCCCTTGTACTTGTGGCATATGAGAATATATTTGATCTGGAGAAGGCCAATCATCTCTTTCATCATTTAAAGTATGAATTTGCCTTTTGTTTAACAGTTAAATTGGTGAACATTAATTGCCATATATCCTTATATGAACAAGAGGCTAAGACCCTGGAGGTGTGGTTATAGGGTATGCTTAAAATAGGGTGGATGTTTTGGAAATCCTTCCCATAGATTCCTAATTGTTTTTGCACAAAAGGCTGATGGTAAGCTACATCCCTGTGTAGACTATGTTTTTTGAATAACATATCTGTGCACAACCCTTACACCCTCCCTCTTGAAAAGACCATTAGCCAAGCCATTGGGAAATCCCAAAGTTTTTTAAACCTTGACCTCATGAACGCTTTCAATCAGATCTTGGTGACGGATTGCCATTAGTGGCTTAAAGCTATTCTCACAAGAAGGGATATATTCCAGCTTTGTATGATGCCCTTTGGTCTCAAGGTTGCGCATGTCACCTTCCATCATATTATTGACACCGTTCTGGGGATTTTAATTTCACTTGTGCAGTGGCATACAATGATTACATTCTCATGCATCCCCCAACTCATGAGCAGCATGTGAAAGACCTGGAGGCAGTTCTGGTTGCGTTGCAAAAGGAGAACTTTATGTGAAGCTTTCCAAATGTGATTTTCTGGAGAGGAGGTCACCTTTTGAGTAACCTAGTCCTGAAGGATGGGTATGCAATTTTCCCAGAAAGTTAGAGGCCATTCTCTCATGGCCTACTCCAACTATGATAAAGAAGTTGCATAGTTTTAACTTTTGGCATATTTGGTTAATTCCGCTGAGCAATTGAACAGGCTAGATCCCACTGAGCAACAGATGAGCAATATGATGATTGCTGACTCTTGATAATTAATCAATAATAAAGCAATATTATAAGGAGCTATTTCCCCAATGATACTCTTTTTATTTAATATATCACTAATGGCTACTTATGTTAATCTTCCCTAATTTTTCCTATTTTGCAAAAAGACCTCACCCTCTTCATTCCCACGCTCAAATCTTATCCTTGGTATTCCTAATCATTATTAACCCCTCTGCCTAATAATCATCTATTTGCTAATAATGTAGAGTTTCTATTCTATCATTGAGGCTTTGGCGGAGTTCCCTCAATTCGCCAAACTATATGATACTTTTGATTGATTCAACTCACATATACATAATCTTCTGCTCAATCTCAAGGCTCACCTCAACTCATAAAATATGATCCACCGGATATATGGCTTATAGTCCAGTAATATCAGAATCTCAACATTATCTCCCCTTTGGCTGGATGATAAGCTCCTATTGATTGTATCCCAAAGGAACTTTGTGTGTACTTGGTTGATAATCTGACCACGCACGGGTTCCTTAATAGTGTAGGTGTCAGCACCAGTCTTCTTGATAATCTCAAACAGTCCAATCCATATGCTGGTGAGCTTGTTCATTCTTCCAAACCCATGTTGGTCATGGAACAGGGCAAGATCTCCTACCACAAACTGTGGGAGGCTGCTGCATCTACATTGATTGGCCGCCTGATCCCAAATCTTCTTAGGTAAACTAGTGAAATATGCTTCAGTTTGGAGTTTAATTAGCATGTCCATTAAGTTAGTCAAATAGTGCTGAGGCTCTACTCTGCTGATATCCTCAAACAGTGATAAAGAAATGCCAGAAAATCTGGATGTATTCTATAAAATAATTGGAAGGGATTTTTCTCATTAAAAAATGATAGCTAATATTGTATGTGAATATAGCATTGGATAGAAGGGCAATCCAGTCAGCGGGCTGATCATTTACAAGCTTACAGAGAATGTTCACCAATGTTCCTTTGACCTGTCCACCATTCCATTAGATTCAGGGTGGTAGGGTGTTGCCAAGACCCCGCAGATTGCCATCAGGAGTTCAATTTGGGCATGGTATGTGATGTGGAATTGGTTCTGTTGTCTGTGAGGATAAATTGTGGACAGACATATGGCTGTATGACACACTCCACGATAAACTTGGTGGTGGTGACATCCCCTAAATCATTGATCGCTCTTGCTTCCAATTATCTTGTCAAATAGTCAATTGCTACTATTATATACTTAGATTTGTTTGCGCCAGTTGGCAAAGGCCCCACCACATCAAGAGAAACTGTATTCCATGCGAAATGGGACTTAACCAGTGGGTAGGTAGTCTTCTTGTGGAAAAGTAACTCCAATTGGCACTGGTGACAACAATCAACCGTCTCCAGCACGTCATAATGTATGCTCTCCCAATAGTAGCAGGGTCGCAAGAACTCCAACATTTACGCAACCCTCCATGTCCTACAGCCCTATGTGCATCCAAGATTATTGCTGGCCTGGTGGAGGGTTCTGGGAAGCTCAGCGTTGATTCTCTCAATACTCTTATATAATTCTCCATTGCGCAAGAAGGTATCCCGTCAAAGCCCATCCACCACTTTGATCACCTGTGGTGGCTCATTGTGATATTTACCCACAAACATTTTCTCATACATTATGTCCGCCAAATCCGCCATAATGGCAACTTCTGGTAATTGTGAGAGACAGTCCGCATTCTGATGTTTCACCCCCAGCCAGTGTTTAATCTCAAAGTCATACACATGGAGCTTCAGGGCCCATCACGCGAGCCACCCTTCAGGTTCCCACAGATTCTGTAGCCACCACAAGGATACATGGTCCGTGACCACTTTGAAATTAACCCAGTGGAGGTAGACCCATAACTGTTTAAATGCATATATTGCTGCTAAGCACTCATGCTTGGTCACGATGTAATTCTAATAGGACATCTTAAACTTCAGCTACAATATGCGATGGGATGCTACACACTGTCATCATCCTTTTGGGATAGCATGGCCCCTACAGCGGAAAGGGAAGCATCCATTTGTACAATAACTTCCTTCTCAAAATTTGGGTATTTCAAATTGGGCGCTCTAGACAACGCGATTTGTAAGACATCAAAAGCGTTTTAACAACGGTCAGTCCAATAAAAGGTAGCGTTTTTATTTGATAACTTGAAGAGCGGAGCCCCAATACAGCTGAAGTTGGGAATGAATCACCAGTAGTAACCAACTATCCCCAAAAAACACCTGTATATCCTGCTTATTACCCAACCAAGTCATCTTGCATATAGCTTCCACCTTTGCCAGCTGAGGGCTAAGTCCTTTGGCGTCTACCACAAACTCGAGGTATTCCAACTGCTCCCTAAAAAGTGGCACTTTGAGGCTTGATTTTGATATTAGCATCAGCAAGTTAGCGGAATACTTGTTCTAAGTGGTCAAGATGCTCTATGAAAGTCTGTGAGAACATGTTAATATTGTCAAGGTAGACTAAAACGCAGGAAAGCTTCAGATCACCCCAAAACATATCCATAGCACGCTGGAACGTAGATGGGGCGTTGCACAAACTCTGTGGCATATGTGTAGGCTGAAACAACCCCTTCGAGGTGATTATAGCACATTTCTAATGCTCAACCACTGGCAACTCAATCTTCTAGTATCCTGTTATTAAGTCCATGGCAGAGAAGTAGTTTGAGCCTCCCAGCCAATATAAAACGACATCAATCTGCGAATTAGGATAGGAGTCCTTCTTAGTGATGCGTATTAAGCTTCCAGTAGTTGATGACAACCTGGTTTGTGCCATCTTTTTTCTTAACATTGAGCACCGGCAATGCCCACAGACTCTTAGATGGCTCTAACATCCCCTGTTTGAGAAATTTGTCTACCTCATAAGAGAAAATTTCTTCTGCAGCTTTAGAGTGCCATATGGGCCATGACCAAATGGGAGGGTGGTCTCCCATATCTACCCAATGCACCACCCCATGTGCGCAACCCAAATTATGGTCATCAGATGCAAAAATATCTCAGTATTTTTCAAACAGGGACATCGTCCTATCTTTCTGTACCTCTGACAGACCAGTCAGAACTTCCCGCTGAACCACTGTCATTACGCCAAATGATGTTCTTACAGGTAGCCGAGGTCCTCCCAAGACCCACATTCATGAATATGGCGGACTTCATCAATAGAAATCAAGTGTAAATAAGCCACCACTTGGTGCCTTTGGATCGTCATTGACTCCTTATGTAGGTTTGCTAGCAATACCTTCACTTCCCTATGTCCTGGTAACAGTAGCCCCAGAGCCACCTGGGTCCAGCTGCAATTGCTGGTAGGGCCTCACAATTTCCCCATATATAGTCCTTAATGGATGTCTACTTTGAGCTCTGTCCCTATTATGATCTGATGCCATGAAGGTATGCTTAAAGAGCTCACCACCTGTAGTGGATTACCGTTTTACTCATAAATCTGGCTAGTAAAGGCTCTGGTCCTCCGCTTCATCTGCCAATATCATACAGGAATTACCCCTTTGCTGTATGCTAGATTGATCTGATTGGAGCAGATTGGGTCCTTTGAGACTCCGCTGGAGGCAAAGTAATTTGGGATCCATTGTCCCAGAATATTAAATATTCCCTCTACCATATTAATCACTGCTTAAATTGCCGCATGAATGCAACCCTGATCAACATGTCATAGTGATTATAAGGCAGAACCACCGCTAGAGCAGAGGCCCTGAATGAACTGAATCTCAGAGGCAACGTGCTGTAAGTGCCCTCTGACACAGTGCTCTGTGCCCCCATGGTCCCATACACTACTTGATGTTCCACATCAGGCTTCAGTTGAAGCTTAGCCATGAGCTTGGTGGATATAATATTGACAGGAGTGCCATTATCTATTATCACTCAGATTTTTGTATTTGAACAAAAATATCACAATATGTACACTCTGTATAAAAAATCCATTGGTATATATTTCATGAACATTCAAGGGCATTTAATTATCCAGAAAAATGATAATTTTGGTGGCAACATGACGATAATCCTGGGTGACTTTTTCTACTGGTATTGCCACGTTCACCCCATCTAAGGTTGCAACATTAATTGAGGGTCCAACTTCCTCTACTGTTCCGCACAAGGATTTTCCAGGCGTATAATTTTTGCCTATCTTGGCGGAACTCCAAGTCTGTGTTATTGGGGTCTCTCCCTTGGTTAGAGGCCAAGATATTGTAGTGGATTAGTTGATATAATAAATCGTCATAGTGAGTACTGGGACCAACATAGAGCAACTTGTGGGAATCATCAGGAAACAAATAAGTTTGAATTAGCGGAAGTAGAGTGTCCCATCTCTACTCCACTCCACTCAACCTTTTCCCTGTTCAATAGGGGCAGCTGGTACTGCATGTACATTCAGTTTGGCCGGACAGCTAGACGCATAATGGCCTCTTTGCCCACATGAGAAAAAAACATTTGCAAACGGCCCTCATCTCTGTATCCCGCCCAAAATTAGGTTGGAAATTAAATGATGGATGATAATTTGGCCAAGGATGAGCTTGTTGAGAATAGTGGGGATGTAAAGGAACTGCCAGAGTTAAGTGGATGAGGATTAACCAATGGATTACACCCATGTTGTTGGGGTTTATTTCCTGACGGGGATTTGGTAGCAGTTTCAGGGGCATTCCGCTCCACATTGGGAGCACTAAGAGAGATAGATAGATGGCATAAACAATTGACGATTTTTAATAGCTCTGCATAATTCTGAAGATTGTGGTTTATAGCATTATACAGTTCTCAATAGGGCTTAACAGCCGCCATAATTTCTATGATTACTTCCTCATTAGTTAAGATATTTGCTCCCACCAACACATGAGCCTCAGTCATGAACTGCTCCGTGAACTCCACTAAGGACTCATTCTTTTGAAACTGTATCATCAAAAACTCTGCCTTACATCATGCCATTTTTTCCACACCTCCAAACAGGCGAATCACAGTATCCTTCACTTTTTGATATGCTATGGTACTACTCATAAGGTAACATGTGACCTGATCGGCGCTTTTGACATCCAGAGCGGCTAACAACAGTTTAGCTTTCTGCCAATTGGAAGCCCCTTCTACTGCAAATTTGAACTGCTTAAAAAATCTGGGTATGTTTCCGTTGAAGTTAAATGGAGCAGCTGGTCAATGCAGACTCCTCCCTCTCTAGTGAAACTATCCAGTTTATGCTCTGCACAGTTTAATCGCTCTGTAGTGTCACCCAAGCGGTCAGCAAATTGGCTGGCTTGGCAACCTACCAGGTGCAGCTGGTGAAAGGCCCTGTTGAGCTGATCTTTTATACTTTTATTTTCTCAGAAAAACATTTTTTAAGCCAGGAGTAGTGTATCCAAGGCAAGTTTCAGTTCCTCATGTTGAGATAACTCAATAAAATGAGAAAGTACTTCATCAAGGGGAACCAGTTGCGCCATTGCTGGGTGAACATGTAACTTTTTAAGATGTTGATCGATGGGACCCCTGTAGTAACACCACCGTTCCATTTTAGCAGATTTTGTTGATTCTGCAGAGCTGGTTGCACAGGCTAGAACCCACTGAGCAACGGATGAGCAATATGATAATTGCTGATCCTTGATAATTAATAATAATAAGGCAATAATATAAGGATCTATTACCACAATGATACTCTTTTGTTTAATATATTACTAGTGGCTATTTATGTTAATCTTCCCTACTTTTTCCTATCTCGCAAAAGACCCCCCCTTTTCATTCCCACGCTCAACTCTTATACTTGGTATTCCTAATCAGTCTTGACCCCTCTTCTTAGTAATTCTCTATTTGCTACAATTGTAGGGGTTCCGTTCTATCATTGAGGCTTTGCATAATTCCCTCAATTCGCCAAACTGTGATTACTTTGATTGATTTGCCTCACATCTACATAATCTTCCGCTTGATCTCAAGGCTCACCTTGACTCATATAATATAATCTTCCATATAGATGGCTTATCATCCAATTATATCAAAATCTCACCACATAGTTTCCTGGGTACCATCATTTTATTGAAAAAATTTTCCCCTGCTCTCTCACAGTTGGCGGAGCATTTCCATCCCCTGATGGGGAAGAGAGTTTTTTTAAATGGACAGGGGAGTGCCAACGCGCATTTGAAAAAATCAAGGAAGTGTTTGTGGAGCCTCCATTTCTAAAGCATGCAGATTTATCTCAGCCTTTTGTAATGGTCTCTGATGCTTCTTAAGATGTGGTGGAGGCTGTTCTGCTTAAAGACCATGATGTGGAGGTTAAACTAATTGTGTACTTCTAGCTTAAGTTCTCAGCCTTGGATCATCACTGGACCATATATGATAAAGAGCTTGCTGCTGTGTGATGGTCGCTCACCCACTGGCAGTACATCCTTCAAGGAGCGTGGTATGATATAATATTCAAGATGGACCACCAGAACCTTATATATTTTTGTAAACCACAGAAGCTGGATCATCTTTAGGCTCATATGTACCTCGACCAGTGTAGCTTTAAATTCAACTTTAAATTTGTCAAGGGAGCCTTGAATTTCCTCCTAATTTGATGAGCCATAATCCTTCTTTGAGTCTTACAGAGGAGGATGTAAAGAAACTAATCTGATGATATCACTGACCAGAATTTTAGATTTGCTCCATCCACAATTCTGTGCTGGAATGGGCCTTAGATGAGCCTTTAGTTTATAAAGTATTGGTGGCCAGACTTCATTCTTGGAGGAGTTGGAGTAGTTTTACCAGATACTACTTCCAGGTCATATGAGGACACAATAATCACTGAAAGAGGGGATAATTTCGATTAGAAGTAGGGTTTGGGTTTCCCACGCTTTATGATGAGGTTATTCATGCTCATGATGGCCTCCAGCAATGGGACACACAGGTAACCAAAAAGTGCTTATATCTGGTGAAGCGGATATCAATTGGCTGGGCATTTCTAAGGACATAACCATTTGTATCACCAATTGCTTGACTTACTGTAAACATTTGTGTAGTTTACTGCACAGGCTGGTTGTAAACTTAATAAAAGCACTAGCTGTATGGCGACAACTAGTAGGTTGAGCTTTCACAAAAAGTGGCTTCATATTCACTCTGATAAACTGTAACTTAAGAAAAACAACTAGGGACTTCTATTCTTTTCAATCTTCAATTTAGAAGTAGATAAATTTTATATATCAGTTGAATTCTGTTTTTTTATAGAATGATAAGGGTTTTATAGGCAGAAGGTGGACAACTTTTCAGATAGTTCTCTAAAAATCAACTGATTGGTCTCCTGAAACTTCTAACACTTAGGATTAACTTCTGATGATGGAAAATGCCTTTGTCTTAGTTAATAATCAGCAGTGTAACCTTTCACATATAGGCAACCATCTCCTTGCGTTAGGAACTGCACACAGATAGGTGGGGGCCGTGTTACTTGATAACAACTACTAGCTACAGCTGAAACAAGCATTTAAATGCTTCAGTTGCCTCATAAAAACGACTTTAATCATTCAGCGCCAAAGCTTGAACGATTAACTAAAGCAATCTGACTATTGGCAATCAAGTCCTCATCGAATTGCCTTATGAACATTGTCAGGGATGATCCCTGACAAAATAGTAATTGAAAACAATCATCAGGTTATATACTTTGGTTAATTAAAACCAATAATTTAGTCAGAAACCATCACCAAACAATAGATTGCTTTTAACAACCTTCAAAATCTAATCAGCAATCGAGTTGAAAAATGTGGGCAACCAAATTTTCAACATTTGCACAAGAGCAAAATGTGATAGGTCAGGTAAGAAGGGTCTCCTTCAACCCCTGCAGTGAGCAGAAGGTCCATGAACCTCAGTATTTATTGTATATATTGTTGAGCTTCCCAGTTACAATGGTTTCAACGCAATTATAATGGTTGTGGACTGCTTCCCGAAGTTTTCCCTCTTTATTCCCTGTCTGATAGCCATCACCTCCCAGGAAGTAGCCGAGCTCTTCATTCACTATTTTTCTCTATGTTTGGCCTATCTTAAGAGGTAGTGAGCAACTGGGTGCCAGTTTACTGCTCTTTTTTAATCTGCACTTCTTGTCATGTTCACATGACTTCATTGAAGGGGTCGATTGCCAAGACAAGGCTGGGCGCCAAGAGTCAAAAAAGGTCTGGCTAAAAGACCTTCCTGACTTAAAGCACACTTTAAACCAACGCTGAGTGCAGGCCAGATATGCCCAGGTTGTTTCAGAGGAAGTGCGACCTTCCCAGCCATATGTAATGGCAATAGCCTAAAAACAAACGTGCTACCATTTAAACAAAAGTGGTTTGATTCAGTTACTCAATAAATGAGGGTTCAAAACCCATTTAATTTATGAAATTTTCAACTCATGTCATCCTCATCTTTTATTCACTCAAGTTTGGTCTTTTCAAAGTACATTATCCTGTCAGATGGAAGCGTGCACTTATTTGTTACACCTGGACTTAGCACCACTTTCAACACTCAATGATTCCACAAATTAGCTTAAATATGTTTTCTTGAGACAAATTTTTCTCATTGATCATCTTTTTCCTTTAAATAAATCCCCCATTCATTTCCAGTTTTTGAATTTATGATCACTATTATATACCTGTGAGCAGGCTTCCTCAAGGAGGTCTCCAACAAAGTTGGACGTTCTATTTTCTCTAAAATATCTACTTATTCAAGTGCACTGTTGGGCCCCCTTAGTTTCCTCCAAACTGAAAAACCCAAACCCTCCAGAATGATCTCCTCTTGGTTATGGGCTCCCCGTGGGCACACCCAAGTGTTGGTATTTATTTTTTTGAACTCCTCTACACCTTGTTATACACCCTCACACAGGGTTACTTTGGCTCTGGCGCCCTTCGTGGTTCTCCTTTCTCCATAATACTGAAAATGAGTTACCTGGCACTGTGGCTGTGTACCGCTCACCACCTCGCTGGGAACTGGAGAGTTATAGACACTCTCTTAAATTTAGATGAACAACCACTTTATCTTACGTGCACAAATAATTTCCATTTGTGGGACTTTTGCAAAGTGAAAATTGGATGTGGCAGCTGTTAGTCATGGCCAGTGAGGCTCATCTCCATTTTCCATTTTTCTGATGGTTGGAGCAACTCGGCGTTATTCTTGCTACCTCTGACTGGGAAGTAACCATCTTTTTTGCTCATACATGGTGGATAAGGATGCTTCACAATCTGAGAGTCATGAAACCCCAACTTTTCACCAAAATTCATAGTATTAATACAGTTGAAATGTTTTTTCCTTGGCATCGCATTCAGACGGTGCAGGTGGTATCATCAATGAAGGGCCTGGTTATGATGGCTTTGGATAACGGTGCCCAACCCATCGCCAAAATGTGTATGGTGTCGTTTTCATCCCAAAACGCGTTTTATAATGCTGATTCCTTATATAAAATTGAGCCCTATATCTTTTCTTATGGATCAGATATGAAACACATTTCAGTATACCAAATCACCACAGAGAACCCATGCTTGACCACTACCATGATCTGCAGAACACAGGAGGTAGAGAAAGAGTTACTTCTCCAATATAAAAAATAATTATGCAATTGATGAAGATATGGTGGGATATGTGACCTCAGTAGTAAGAGTGGCCAACTATCCCTCTCCATTCTATGATGCAAAAACTTACCCTGGAGGCATGCTTATGCATGAAGAAGATTTGTATGAAGTGTTGGCGTTGGCTGCTATAAACAAAGAACATTATGATATTTTTTGTTGACTTCTACCCTTTCATCTCCTTTAGGTAAATCAGCACAACTATTTTGGTGGATACAGGAGCCTCTGAAAACTTTATTGACCAAGACCTAGCCAACTACCTTTAGCTGAGTTACTTGCCAGGTGGTATGGTTAGGGGAGGGGCTTCCCAAGGTATCCTCACGCTGAAATTTATGGGGTTAGTGGTTTATCAAGTTGACAAATACCATTTGGCTGACCACGTTCAAGCAATCAAAAACCTCTTATATCCCATTATTTTGGGTGTAGAGTGGTGGAGAAAGTTTGACGTCAGAACCAACTTGAAAAACAATACCTTGTACTTAACTTTGAGGAATGGTCACGAATTGGTTGACCCTTTTATTCAAGCTAATTCTCAGGGCGATTTACCTCACTGGCGCTATATCCACATTCTCAGTCTTACACAGTTGCTGAAGCCCTCTCTCGAGGTACCCTTGACTTCCTGCTTGGAGGAGCTAGAATCTTTGTTTGATGCGGCTTCAGCTAATGCACTACCAGCTCATTCAGAGTTTAATTGTGTGTTTAAGATCACCATTGATCTGGTGAGTATATTTTCCCATATTTACCCTTTGACTGTATGGGAGGAAGCGGCATTAGATGTGTGGGTTAAAGAGCAGTTAGCCAACGGCGCAATTTTTTAGCATTCCTCCCCAGTATGCTCCCCACTTATCTTTGTGGAGAAGACCGATGGTACCTTACGCCCATGTGTAGATTATGGAAATATCAACAACGTCACAGTACCAATTTGCATCCCATTCCAATGGACTCACAGATTGCATGCTATGTGGAGAAGGCAAGAGTCTTCTCCAAACTGGATAGCTTAAACGCGTTCAATAAGATCTGGATCAAGAAGGGCCAGGAGTGGTTGACTGTATTCCATACCAGAAATTTTTTTTTCAATTTCGGGTCATGCCCTTTGGGCTTACAAATGCCCCTGCTATCTTTCAACGCCATATTTTAGCAGCTTTAGGGGACCTGCTGGGGGTATGCGCGGTATCCTACATGAATGATAGTCTGGTGCTTTAGCCCTGACAATGAGTCCCATGCAGTACACCTTCAGCAGGTTGTGGAGCGTTTGAGAGCAGCTAACCTTACATTAAAAATAAGCAAATGTGAATTCTTCAAGTCCCAGGCCACCTTCCTGGGCAACGTCGAGTTTGACCAAGGGCACATGATAACCCCAGCCAAGAAGGCGATTTGTGAGTGGTTCACTCCAACTTCAGTTAAGGAATTGTGGATTTTTGGGAACGTGTACGTTTCTTAAGAATTTCACACCAAATCTTTCTAAAGTGGCGGCGCCTTTGTATAAGGCGAGTGGGGCAGAAAATTCTCCAGTGGTCACCAACTTTGCAGGATGCCTTCCAAGAGTTAAAATGCACCTTGATGTCCACGTCCACTCTTTGCTATATCGACCCCAATAAAGAGCTCATTGTGGATTCTGATGCCTCCAACTTGCCATAGCAGCGGCCCTAATACAAGTAGACGAAGATGGAATAAAGCATACAGTGGGATATTTTTCCATGAAGATGTCTTTGCCTGAGTTAAACTATGACATATATGATAAAGAGTTACTAGTAGTGGATGAGGCGCTAACTTATTGGCGTCGTCACTTGCATGGCTTATTCTAGCCCTTCCACATATGTACAGACCACCGTGACTTGCTTTACTACCATGCACCTCATATCTTGACCCCATGGCAAACCCACTGGCATGAGACCCTAGCCCTTTTGTGTTTTCCTATGAGTTTACCAAGGGAAAGGAGAATGGTTTGGCGGATAATTTGAGCCGCAATCTTGCACTATCTCCCAATCCTAAGGAGGTAGAGGTGCATAATACCCATTTTTGATTCCGCAGGGTAAGATTATGTCTCAACTTCCCTCTCCCTCAGCCAACGGGAAGCACTTGCTCCTCTGGAAAATGCGTATGGTATGGTATGTTCAGAAAAATTGTCATTTAATAGCCTTTGTTGGCCAAATACATTATGGTCCTTGCTAAGAGCGCATTAAATCAGGAGGATATTACCAGGGGTTATCACGTGAAGGACGAGATGGTGTGGTTTCAGGGGCGCCTATGTGTTCCAGCTGTACCACTTCGCCTGGAGATCATATGGGATCATCACTACAGAATTACCGTGGGCCATCCTAGGAAGGCGAAGACTCTGGAGCTAGTTCAACACACTTACAATTGGAAGGGGTTAGCAACGCATGTGGGCAGATATTGTAAAGAGTGCCTAGTCTGCAACCAAATGAAACCAAATTGACAACTAGCAGGGCTATTGGTACCAGTTTAAAAGGCTGAAGGGACTTAGACTTCTTTATTGGTGGGCTTCTTTATGAATTTTCTGTCTGATGGCTACAATGCCAATATGGTAGTGGTGGACCGTTTTACAAAGTTTGCCCACTTCATTCCCTGCAGAACCATAGATACCGCGTCTGATATGGCTAGGCTCTTTGTCACGCATGTGTTTGCTCTTCACAGGGTCCTCCAAGAGATAATTAGAGATTGTGGACCCCAGTTTACCTCCATCTTTTGGGAAGAGTTTTGTAAAACAAGGCTCTTCAGATTCGCTCCTGCCATTCAAATGCCTATCACCACCAATCAGATGGGCAGACTGAACGAGTGAACCAGTGTTTAGAAAAGTTTTTGCGGTGTTATACTGCCGAAGATCGTTAAGATTGGGTTTCTCATCTCCTCATGACCCAAACACCGTATAACAACGCCCAACGTTCATCAATCAGGTGTTCCTCCACTTCACCAACTATGGATTCAATTCCGCTTACAATATGGGACCCTGTTGTGGATCCAAGGTGGAAGCAGGGCGGACTTTGTTAAAATGATCAAGAATTTACACCAGGGGGTAATCACAAAATAGAATGCAGCTATGCAAGTTTATAAGGAGAACATGGATGGGAAAAGATGGGTAGGTCCTACGTAAAAGGTAAGGATTAATGATTCTTGATGCTAGAAACATCTTTATCAAGCAGAAGTGCAAAAAGATAAAACCAAAGAGGATTGGGCCTTACTGCGTTGTCAGATAGGTGGGCCATGCCTCATACCAGTTGGATCTCCCCCTTGTTTTGAATCTTTTCAGTCTTCCATGAAAGCAAGCTTACATTGTTTAAGGGCCCCCACAAGAAACTCCTGAGGTTTATCTCGTGGATGGGGCACTGGAGTGGGAAGTGGTGGAGATAGTAGCTTCCCGTCTGGTAAGAAGAAGACTTGAGTATCTTGTATCCTGGAAGGGATTTGATGCAGCGGAGAACAGTTAGGTTTCAGCGCGGGACTGTGCCCATGCCCAATACTTAATTAAAGATTCCACAAACGTTTACCTGAGGCTGCAGGTTCCAAGTCCAAGCAAGCAGTTGCTGCCATGAAGTTGGCCCTGCACACAAAAACTTTTACTTGACGAATGTCCCTGGAGGGGGGTGGAGCCCATAAAAGAGGAGAGGGTAATGTCATGTTCACATGACTTTATTGAAGGGGTCAATTGCCAAGACAAGGCTGGGCGCCAAGATTCAAAAAAGGTCAAGCTAGAAGACCTTCCTGACTTAAGGCACACCATAAATTAACGCTGGGTGCAGGCCAGATATGCCCAGGTTGGCTAAGAGGAAGTGTGACCTGCCCAGCCAAGTGTAATGGCAATAGCGTTAAGAATGATGTGCTACCATTTAAATAATGATGGTTCGATTTGGTTACTCGGCGAAAGGGGGTTTGAAACCCATTAAATTTATGAACTTTCCAACTCAGGTTGGCCTTGAATTCAATTGATTACTTAAGTTTGGTCAATTTCAATAACAGTACCCTGTCAGATGGAAGTGTGCATTTATTGGTACACCTGGGCTTAGCACCACTTTCACCACTCAATGATTCCACAAATTAGCTTAAATATGTTTGCTTAAGACAAAATTTTTTCTCATTGATCATCTTTTTCCTTTAAATAAATCCCCCGTTCATTTCCAATTTTTGAATTTATGATTACTATTATATACCTGTGCGCAGGCTTCCTCAAGGACGTCTTCAACAAAGTTGGACGTTCCATTTTCTCTAATACATCCACCCAATCAAGTGCACTGTTGGGCCCCCTTAGTTTCCTCCAAACTGAAAAACCCAAACCCTCCAGAACTGATCTCTTGGTTATGGGCTCCCCGTGGGCACACTCAAGTGTTGGTATTTATTTGTTTAAACTTCTCTACACCTTGTTATACAACCTTACACAGGGTTACTTTGGCTCTGGCGCCCTTCGCGGTGTCCCTTTCTCCATAATACTGAAAATGAGTTCCTTGGAACTGTGGCTGTGCACCGCGCACCACATCGCTGGGAGCTGGAGAGTTATAGACACTCTCTTAACACTTCTGGCCATCTTGGAGATCAAGTAATGCTGTTATACTATGTACCACCTCAGTCTGACAGCCATATGGTGAGGGTCAACAAAATCCTTGAGCAGTATCTGCGCTGATATTCTTCTGCTGCACGGATACATGGGCGGATGATCTTCTCATGGCATAATTTGCCTAAAATAACACCATTCACTCATCCACAGAGTTTACCCTATTAAGCCACCCTAGGGTTCAATTCATCATTCCAGATTGGCCCTTGCCTGCGACCAGAAGTGTCTGCTAAGTAAGAATACTTGAAACACATTTGTAGTATTCAATCCCTAGTTAGGAAGCACTTGACTAAGGCAATTTCAGATTAAAAGTGGTTTGCTTATTGGCAATGTCTCCCTAACCATGACATCAAGGTGGGGTCTTTGGTTATGCTGGATAAGCGTTGTCTACTTCTCAAAGTTCCATCTAGGAAGTTTGCTAGCAAACGCTCTGGGCCTCACATAGTTGAGGCAATATGGGAAGTGGGGCTTATAACAATCACAATCGCACATGAATCCCATAAGGTTGGGAATTATGAGATTCATGCATGTTGATAGTTGCAATTCCATTATTCTGAGTAAGTTTTTCCTATTTTGGTCAATAACGGAATAAATTTAAATAAATCGTTTATTGTGTTTGGTTATTTGTTCTGAGGTTCCCCTCCATTTCTCCACCGATTTGCCTGGTTGCCATCAATTCTGGAGGCTTTTGCGCCCCTAATTACCCACAATTCTTCTAGCCTTTTTTGGAAGTATTTCAATGTGAGTTCAGCCCTGATGGGCCTCACATTGGATTTCTATTCCAACTTTGAGTCCACTTCTTCCAATAAATGCCACTTTTTGCTAATTTGTTTTATTTATTTTAAATTTATTTTAAGCAAGTTGTTGGCCAGCAGATGGCGATACTTCAGGGAAAGGGGGTGGATGCGCCAGGCTTCTTTTGGGGAGGTCTTGCCATAGTTGGTGTGAAGCCAGAGTGGCCTTAAGCGACAGAGGCCAGTTAGCTGCACCTCAGCCTGTTGACCTCATGAGCGGAAAGAGGTTTTGGGGGCACCTCTGCCCGGGGTATGAAGCAACAGAGGCTGGTGCACTAAACCTCAGCACGTTGTTCCCAGCAAGGACATCCATTTGGACAGGACCAATCGTAGTTGGTACGGCCACATATGGGGGTGAGTGATGTAGGGCTGTTGGTGGACTGGGCCTTGGGAGCCCAGTCTTGACAGGGCTTTTCAGTTTTACTGCTCCCTCATTGGAAGCAAAGCCCCGTTTTTCACGTTTCCCTGCTGTCTCCTTTAAAGTGGGAGGCACCTTCTGTGGCCAAGCCTTTCCTGATGGAAGAGACAGAGAAGGCTGAAGTGGAAGCGATTATGACCTCATGCAATTCCAATTGTTTAACAGTATTTTGGTTGCTTAGAAGGGGTTCCCTTCTTATGAGAACAACTGTTTTAGTTCCCATGACTACATTGATTGTTGCCAGTTGGTTGAGGCTTTCCACAATGCCCATTCTCAAGCTCTTCATTCTCCTAGAAGGTGGTCACCCTCTTGGCCAATAAATTTTTAAAGTGCTTAAGAACTTCTCTCTAGCTTAGGTTCCTGGTAGTGGTAATCTCCCTGTTTTGAAAGAGATGCATAATGTAAGTCCTTGCGAGCACCCCTGCACCTCAACCAGGAGGTATATTCCTTTAGGACCAAGAAGGGGCCAAAGAGAGCAGCCTACCTTCTCATTAACCAGGGAAAATTTGATCCATGTGGATGATGAGCGGTGGGTAATGGCTTACTTTCTGAAGGTTCCCCCTTCCCACCCTCCAATCACAACTCAAGGACTGATAGGGAATATCCAATAAGTTTTCCAGGAGATGAGGGTGGCCAGAAGCCATCACCTATAGAAAGGCGATAGTCTTGCACCTCGCCAGAAGGCAGAAGCTCCTATTTTGGGTCTCATTATTATTGATTAGTTATTAACTCAGCGGTATCAAGTCTCTTAAATTACCCTCAGATAGAAAATCCACTGTACAATCTCCTCCCTTACCACCAATGAAGGCAAACCACCCTCCGCAGGTTTGGGTGTACCTAACCGTTTGATTTTATGTGGAATTGGTCATAACTTCCATGGCCCTGGGCGCACACCGCCATCTCTCAAACAAATTGTCAGTGTTCTGCATGGCAGAATCGCGCCTCAAAAAATTTTGTAAAAATTTGATATTGATATGGCCAACTGGGTTGGATCTGAGTCAATTTTGAAAACGTGGTAGTGTTTTGATCCACCAAAGTCAGGGTTGGAGGGATTCCAGAACATTTATGCAAATCATGCTTAGTCCCCAACCTTATAAATATTAAGTCAACAAACCCAACTAATGCAGTTGTTATTCAAATTCTTTTTACTTTGTTTTATAAACTTTAAAAGCCCTATAAATTTATAGTTTAGTCATTTTAGTAATAAAACTCATCGCAATACATGTTAGGTGCTGCTGGGATTTTTGCCCATATTCCCAGCCTGCTAGATTACCAGGAATCGCTAGGGGATAATTCCCTAAGGCGAAGTGAATTGGAAATTGTTTGGCCCAAGTTTTGGAGTAACTACGTTTGGGGATTTTGGGATATTCACCAGGTCATATACATCGGGGATTGATTCAGATAAATACTTAAGATCTCGTTGGGCAGAGTTGCCAACGAAATAGGGGCATCTGATAGTGATTAACTATCAGGTGAACCGATTGGGATCAGTCAGGTTTCATCACTGACTAATTTGGGAATTATTAGCAAGTAGTGAGGCGAGTGATGCCGCCTGCAACTTTTGAATCAATCAGTTGGTGCATGACCTGCCTTAATGGGTAATAAGTCCCATTACCTAAGCAGGTCGCTAGCTAAATATGGTTGGTTTGCTTGGATCAAGAGAAAAACGTTAGGGACACAATTTCTGACTCTTTCCATTTAGGTCTTGAGGATAAACACCGATGGAAACCTAGCCAGGATGGGGAAGACCATCGCTGCTGAGATGAGGATGGGTGATTCAATGGCAATGGCTGCCGTTTAATCAAAGAGGTGTCAACTGAGAGTCAGACGACTGAATCTCCACTATAAATTCCCTAGGATTCACTTATAATAAAAAACCAGAGTTTAGAACAGAGTTATATAGTTCTATGTTTTTCATCCAGTATATAGTTTAAGTAGTAAACTATTATCAGCTTTCATTTGTTCTATTTTTCTCAAGGATATTATTGCTGCGTGTGATAATTGGGAGCTATTAGAGAAAAGAGTAAAATATGAGTGGGGATCTAGAGAAGAAGGAGAAACAATTGGGGATTGCTTCTGAGTATGTGTTGGACCAAAGAGACTATCACCAGGGAATCTCAGAGAAGATCAGGGTGGACAGAGTGAGGGAATGAATCCCTAGATCATGACATCTCAGGTATTTTAATCGGGAATACTGGCCAAGCGTTGGGATGAGATATAAGATTTCATACTCAACTACAGAAAATAGTCGTCATACTTCAACTGATAATCTAATATACTATACAACTTGGACGAAGTGCACAAGAAACTGAACCTGTGTAGTAAAAAGATTACTAAGGTTGTTTTCCAATTATAACTAAACCAGTAAATTTTCACAGGTGCCAGTGTTCCCTGGTCTGCATAATGATTGGCAATAGTGGTTATTGTGAAAACCCTGTTACCTTCCCTTTTTGATTGGAAACCAGTTTGGAAGCCACTTGAGTTTCACCTCTTTTAAATGCCTTGAGGCAATGCGATCTCACCATGATTTTTTAGGTGCTTACCACCCAATCTGCCAAATTCTGCAACATCCCTGAGGGTTCTCTTACTCCTATGGTAGGGAAAGCTCCCAGAGAGCAGAATGTGCCTGTGGCAACTGCCTCCTTTGATTCTGTGGCTACAACTGCTACTAACGTGACTTCTGTTGGGCCTATTCAAGAAAGAAGTTTTGGAATGCAACCTTTCCTTCTATCCCTCCCCATAGATACAAAGACTTGTGGTCAGCTAACCACTGGTAATCTGGTTTGTTTTTTGGGTGGTTACTCACTCTGACTGTCAGAATGGTCATAACTTTATAAGCCAGTTCCATGACATTTGCCATATTTGTTGTCTTTTATTATCTGAGTCTAGCTTTGAGGCCCTTCCAACCTGATGAGTTATAGCACTAGCCTTATCAGAAAATCGCTTTTCCAGTGACAGTGGGCTCTGATGTTCAGCAAAACAACCAGTATAAAGACTAAAAGGCACTTACCATTTCACCTTAGGAGACGGGGTCAGCAGCACCAGCTGACCCATTGGCGTGTCACCCACGCCATTTGGGGATACCCCATCCTAAACCTCAACTCATAAGAATAAATATAAACTTAACTATAAGGGAGATTAGGCAAAGGGAGATATTTATTGAGAGGGAAGCGCCAGATATTTATATTTACAAAGGGCTATTGCGCCCATTGATGACCTAAATCACATTGCTGGTTCTTTCAGCCAAACACTCTCTCTTTCTGCGCTTCTCTCTTCCTGGAATCAACCCTATCACCTCATCCTTCCCAATGTCCAAATTAGGTTTGCTCATCCTCAGCTTTGAGTTACCTGTGAGCTGTTTTTTATATTAAATTATCATCAAATTTGGATTTGGCATTTGAGTCAATTATCATGCGCCAGAAACCACTTTGGTCACTTTCTCAAACTCGGAATATCTTGGCATCTCACTGACATCACATTTTGATACTTCTCAGTCAAACTTCTGGTATTGCCTCTTTGGGTGACAGTCAATTTATCATATAGGCGCCATAAACAACCTCAGCCGACTCAAGCTCAGAATAGTCAGTTTCTGCCAACATTACATAAATAATATAAATAGATCATCCTCAGCTATTAGTCACTGGTGATCTGTATACTAATTTGGGGCCATCAATTGACCCACTTGATCCTAACTTCCAATCTCAGATGAATACTTGGATTTAGCTTAACCGAATCTGGGGAATAACTACCTATCAATCGCTTAAAACACCACAAAATTCAGTTAATGAGCCATTACACCAGGACTTCCCATTTCATCCCAAATATCAATAAATCATTGGAGGAATCTATATGGTTAATTTTCCGACATTTCCCCCCACTTAACCAGATGGTATTTATCCAACTTCTAACCTCAGTATGTTGGGTGGGAGTCTAGGGTTTGCCCTTCTCACCACCAACAATAGCTGGAACATTTATCATCTGTTTGGGGTCACACCAGCGTGCTCTTGCCCTCCACGGCCAAACTAGTAGAACAATTCCGCCATCTCCTCACCAACCTGTCAGATACTGAAACTAAACCAGCAGAACTCCCTGTAGTGAGCACCACTGTCAGAAAATCACTTTTCCGCAACAGTCATCTCTGCTGGTTGACAGGCCAACAAGTATGAAGACTGGCTGACTCTTGCCATTTCGCCTTAGGTGTCAGGGCAAGCAGCACCAGCTGACCCCTTGGAGTGTCACCCGCACCATTTGGGGATCCCCCAGCCTACACCCCAACCCATAATAAACATAAACTAAATGAATAGGGAGAATAGGCAAAGGGGGATATTTATTGAGAGGGAAGCGCCAGGTAATTATATTTACAAAAGGGCTACTGCACCCATCGCTGACCTATTGGCTCATCGCTGGTTCTTCCAGCTAACCACACACTCTCTCTATCGCTGCGCTTACTCTCTTCCTGGTATCAACCCACTTGCCCCATCCTTCTTAATGTTTAAATATTAGCTTTGGCTCATCTTCATCATTCAGTCGCTGGTGAGCCATATTATAACTAAATATAAATAAATCTTGAATGAGGCTTTGACTTAGTAATTATGTACCAGAAACAGCTTTGGTCACTTGGGTACTTGGGACATATTGGCTTCTCACTGATAACATATGTTTGACTTGTTATAATCAGTTTTTAGGGAATTGCCTTACTCAGGCAATAGTTAAATATATATGAGACGCTGGAAAAAACCTTGGCCGCCTTGAACTCAGAATCATTGGCTTCCACCGGCATATAATAAATGATCAATTGGATCATCCTTGGCTATTAGTTGCTGGTGATCCATAAACCTAATTCAGGCCATTGAATGGTTCCAACCGCTCCTCTCATCCAATCTTGGCGGAATAAAGGATTCAGCTCAACCCACGTTGGGGAGCAACTATCAAGCAATTACCTAATAACCACAAAATTCAGTTATAAGAAATTACACTGTGATTGGTCTATTTCATTCTAAATAACAATAAATTATTGGAGAAATCTAACTGGTTTTTTTTAACAAGTTGGTTTGAATCACCATGAAGTAGCGAAACAACTAAGGCTCACTCAAACTCTATACTTACATATTGTCAATTTTATAGTGCTGTCTAATTTATACTCACAACGATTGAGAGGCCATTGTTGATAACTTTTAACTGATCAATCAGGCTCATAAAGTAAATCTTTATGTTGGATTTTAGGATTTTGGGTTACCTTGGGGACCAGCTTCGTCAAAATTTGCAGCTCCTTAAGTCTTCCTGGAGCCTATGCCTTAACCATTTAGAGAACCTTGTGCTGACGCTTCAGCAGCACTGCCATGAGTTAGCCTCCCATGATGTCGCCTCCAGAAGTGAAGGGCCTGAAGAACCACAAGGACCCCCATGGGTCTCAAGGACCTTCTAGTCCTGTGGCACCTACTCTTGGCGATCCTATTGACAACTGAAAGCAAAAATGTTCTAATTTCACTCACAGCCTATGGGATTAAATATGAAAAGTGGCTCAAAGATACAAGCTCTGGGTAGATGGAGTCACTCACATTCCCAGAGTCTCAATTAATGACTCGCAGATGATATGAATAAATTTTAGTGCATTTGCCAAGATTACCAATAATTGCCTCACTTAGTTTAAACTACCTGCCGCAGCTTTGAATCTCACTTGAGTATTTTGAGAGTCAGCTGCTCCTCTAACATATCAAAATTTTAAGCTCTAAAGAAGAAAGTTGCCCTTGAAGCCTCAATTACCTCTCTGAACCAAAACTTTTGATGAAGTGCAGGAGGATCTAGAAGAATTACGATGAAGATTAGATCAATAAGCCCCTCATGACTATGAGAAAACTGAAATTTCTAAGCCTGCACTGATTCCTGCCATCAACACTCTTTCCAATCCTATTGTGACTAACTTTAAGTTTAGAATCAAGGAGAAATTTAATTTGGGACAGGAAATTATTGCCTTCTTTTTGTACGCTTATGGGAGCTTGATGGAGGGGACCTTGACTGTCAGAAAGTAAGCACATTAACTCCTTCCTGAATAGTACCACCTAGGAGATTATAATTTTCCATCTAAAGAAGTGTCATATTTGGGATCAAGTTCATACAGCCCGAATCCAGGAGTTCAGAAGTCATCAGACCTTAGCCAATCAGAAGCAGGAGTTCATGGACATTTGGTTGAACAAAGGAGAAAGGCCTGTGGAGTTCAACAACTGATTCTGTGCAAGAACAACCCTTGGTAACCACTGATTGTATTACATTGGACGATTTCTTCATGTGGTCCTCTTTTCGTTAGGATTTTATCTTAAGTCCAAATGCACATGATTGGCCAGAAGGATAGCTTCAACTAATTCCAGGAAGTTAAGGAAGTACTTTTTGAAATTCCTGCATCTATCCTACAATTGAAGTCCTCTGCATCCACCTCTCCCGACCATCCTCAAGTCCTTGTTTTAGAGAACCAGAAAAACCCCAGACTTCAAAGCTCCCACTGCAATGGATTCCATAATTGTGCCAAGACTTGTCGGATGAGACTTACTGAGGAGGCGGGAAAAGAGAAGTCAGCATGAAGGACGAGGCACTTCATTATGACATCCCTGTACTGCTTCAAGAATGTTTAACTATATCCAATGGGTCTAATGTTGTTGTACCAGAAGAAGAAGATTTATTACCAATCTATAATAAAGAACCTGATACTGCTTACTCTTCTTCTGATGAATCTCCTGTGTTCCTCACTCTACCCTCAATTTGGGAGTTTATTTACATACCTCACTGTTTGAGTTCATAAGATTCCTGTCCACGCCATTGTCAACAGTGATTACCCTCAAGAATGTCATTTGTCAAAATAAATAAAGCGCATTAAAATCTCTTAACTTGCCAAATTATATTAATTATGGCACAGAAGGAACATTATGCACTTAATCCATTGAGGACTACTCCTTGATGATCATACGCTTTGTCAAGCCCTCAGTGAACACCTCAGTCATCACATTAGACAACCTGAGTTATGATATACTCCTTGAAACCAGTTCTCTGAGACTACCCTACTATCGTGCACTTTGAAAAAGATTCTTATCCCTCCTAGGACATAGGGTCTCATTGATTTTTGATAATACCCATGGAACCAAGATGAAAGTTAAAGCTTAGAATGCCTGTTAGTAGAAAAAGTCAGATTAACAGGCTTGAATATCATGTAAGGGACTCTCAAGTGTGGATACCCCCCTGAAGTAGATAGTCAAGAGGGCATTCCTATTTATTTTCCTAAGCTGAAAATGATACCACCAAATTCCCAGATCATCATTGATACGTGGGTACATATCACTATTCCCTCAGGACAATTGCAGGAAATATGAGGCATGGTTAACCCATCCATCAAGGAGGTCCTGATCTTTCTGATAATTTTAGATCCTGCCTATGCTGGATCCATATTGGTGCTGCTGGATAACCTCTTTGACAAACCTAAGACTGTGGGGCCTGATACTCTTGCCGCTTATGTTTGCCACCTTCCCTATAAAGGGTCATTGGTGATATTTATAACTTTGGAAGTCTAATATTTTTTTGATTTAAAACAACCCCATTGGTAGCTCTAGTCAACACCACCATTTAACAAGAGCTCATCAGCAAATAATGAAGCCAAATTAAGAAATTACTGGAATAATACTCAAGCTTCTTAACTTTTTACCTATGATTTTGAAGAAGAATTGCATTTTTATCATGTTGAGACTGGGGACGCTAAACCCATTTGATCCCATCCTTATCAGAAGAGTAAGGTGAAAAGCACAGGTGTCTGTTGATCTCAAGCATCTACTAAAAGCTGGGATATAGATGGCTTCCTGAAGCCCTTTGGCCTTGCCTCTATTTTTAGTTCAGAAGAATGATGACATTCATTGTGTGGTGATAAACAATCAACAACTTAACCCCATTACAAATATGGGCAATCTGTCATGTTTAAATGACATCATAGTGGAGACCAGCCTTAAGGATAAGGCTGGGCGCCAAAAGCCAAGAAGGTGAAGCTTCAGGCCCTCCTTGACCTCAGGCACACACTAGACCAGCACTGGGTACAAGCAAAATATGCCCATGTTGGTACTAGTGAGGTGCCTAAAGCCTAGCCCCTTACGTCAGCCCAGGCATTAAAATGAATGGTTTATGCAATTAACGCAGATGGTTCAATTTGGTTAGTCAAGGAATGGGGTTTTAGAACTCATTCCATTTACAAAATCACATGTTCAGGTTAGGTTTAACTTCAATTGATTACTTAAGTGAAGTCAGTTTCGGTATTTTCTACCAATTCAGATGGTAGTGTTTGCCTATTGGCAAATTGGTGCTTGGGACCGCTTTTGCAGACTTCAAATTGCCCCAACGAAGTTTAATTATGTTTTCGTGACCAACATTTCTTGTTAATTAACTTCTTATAATAAAGTTCCCCATTTTTCCCGTTTATATATGATATCTCAAATGATCCTGTGTGCAGACCTCTTCGAGGAGGTCTTGTGCTACCTTAACTGCCACATTTTTTATATGATTAGGCTATCACCTAGTGCACCGTTGGTTCGCCCAGGTTCCCTCCAACCTGGGACGTTTACCACTTCTCCCGTAGTGCACCATGCTATTTTTGATTGGGTTGTTACCTTAATAATCGCTCGCTTTTACTTGAGTTATTATTGCTCCAGCACCCTCTGCTGGGCAATAGTGACTTTGATTCTAACGGCTAGTTCCATGGCATTGGCCCTGTGCACCAAGCACTACCACGCTGGGAACAGGAGTGTTATAGACACTCTCCTTACACAATCTTTTTGCCTCAGATCAATGACTCTCTCCACTTGCTTGCCAGGTTACAGTAATTTCCACTATAGACCTTGCTAGCAGGTACTAGCAAGTAGAGCTAGCACCTGAAGATTTATCTCAAATGTGCGCTCATAGCCAATGAGGGGTTATTTAAGCCAATGAGGATGCCCCAAGGGCCTTTGAAACGCGCCCGCTACCTTCCAACGCGTTATGAATGGGATCTCAGAGAACTTAAAGCTATATTGTTTCCTTGTATACCTTAATGATATCATTGTCTTCGTGCGAACTTTCAGGGTCACGCGAAGCATCTTTTGAGAAGTTATATACTATCATAGGAAGGCTTTAATAAATCTCAGTCCTTTAAAGTGCTCATATTTCCAAATCTAAAATGGAATTCCTCAGACACAAGTTCTCAAAACTTGTAGTTCAGCCTATCCCTGATAAAGTTGCTGTTATTAAGAAGATGTCACGCCCTCAGAGCCTTAAAGTATTTAAGCATTACTTGTAATAGTGGGATATTATTGATATTTCATCCCTCAGTTTGCGGACTTAGAAAACCTCTGGTACACCTTCTACAAAAAAGTAGCTTTTGAGTGGCAATCTGAACAGGAGCAGGTTTTTAATGCATTGCAGATCGCTCTTTGTACTAAACCTATTTTAGTTCATCCATGCTTCACTAGCCTTTTTTCTATTTACTAATGCTAGTAACGTCGCAGTTGGGGCTATTCTAGCTCAGCACAATAAAAATCAGGTCAATTACCTAATGGCTTATTTTAGCAAGACACTAAGCAAGGCCTAACAAAATTAAAGCATTACTGAGCGTGAGTGCCTGACTGTGTAATTAGCGATCAAGTATATCCAGCCCTACCTATATGGCACCCATTTTATCATCATCACTGATCATTCCTCGCTCCAATGGCTGCAGAAGATGAAGTACTCAGATGGCTGGTTATCAAGGTCAATAAGGCTGCAGAACTATGATTTTACTATTGTTCATTGTGCTGGAGTAATTTATGAAAGTCAATGGTCTTTTGAGGATGTAGGTACTAGCCGCCTTGACCCCCAAAGAGGATTGACTGTATGATCTAATTTTATGGCCTTAGTGATGAGAGTTGGAAGCTCCTGAGATTCAAAATGAGCTAAGAAAGTGACCTGAGATACTCAAATCAAAGAGGGAATGCTGTATAAGAAAATCAACAAGAATTGGCTCCCTTATAACCACCCTTATTCCCAAACTAAGTTTTTATTAAAGGACACTTGACCGTGGAACATTAGTAAGTGAAAAATGATATTGAATGGCTATAGAAGTGAAGCTATTAGAATCAGATGGTTGAGACCATCTAAGAAGTTCTATAGGACTGTATGACTTGTCAATCTCAAGATTGGGATAGTCCCTGGTATCAAAGTTCAGTCATGGCTCTGTCAAGCCCCTTATTTTCATCAGCATCGATGTGGTAGGCCCTCTGCAAACTGGGTTACACGGCCATAGTAATACCTACTAGTCATGGAAAATTTTACCAAATGGGTTGAAGCAATTTCTGCTCCTGATGCCACCGTGAAAGCCACAGCACTTTACTTATTTGATTCATTTTCCATCAGCACATATTTACACAAACTTTAATTTCAGACAAAGGGCAAAACCTTACCTCACAGGTAGTCCAAGGACTAACTTTGCTTTTAATGACTAGCCAAAGTTTCACCGCCCCCTTATAACCCCTCAACCAATGGGGCGGTGGAACGCGCTAATGGAACTTTTATTTTTATTTTGTGGAAGATGGTCACCTCCAACCCTACGCGCTGGAACCACTATCTACCCAGCTCTATGCTCACTTACTGGGTACTCTATCACCATATAAACAAGATGTCACTCTTAAAAGCTCTATATGGGCATAACCCTCAACTACAAGTGGCGTTCAGCACCCACTTGATACCTCTGTGCCTGAGAACTCATATTTGGCCATGAAGGTCTTAGCCAATGAGATTGTCTGGATTTAAGCCCTAGCCACTAAAGAAATTATCACTAACACAGAAGGGGAGACATCCTTATTAAATGTCATTTGACCCTTCTTACCAAATTATAATTAAGTGACCTAGTTCACTTTTATCACCATTGACCTGGAGGCCAACATAAATATCTCAACGTTCTATGGTCCATTCCCTACAAGGTAATTTATAAGGATAACTCTGAATTCTCCATTGTCAGTGTCAATCAAGAGATAGTGGTAAACTGAGTACATGGCCAATTCCTATGGCTTCATACCTCCTAGCAGAATTTAAGGGAAAGTTGTCAGAATTTTAGATGATGAGCGAGCTGAGATTCCTACTCTCAAATTGAACCTCAATAAGTCAACTTTTGAGCCATCATTATTGAAACTTGTATTTGAAGGTACAAATTAGATTTGCAATCAAAAAAGCATCATGCGCCGATGTATCATTGGAGATGCCTTCTGGGATTGCACCTCTGCTAACTGTACAATGAAACGCATGGCTTCCACCATCGTGGTCATGAGGATGACGCAGAATAATAAGGGTGTCAACCAAGTGGGCGATCTGTAAGGAAGTGAAAGATATTGATCATATAGGGCCACAGAGGTCCCCTCAGCACCATGTCCTCACTCACCCTATTATATCGCCATCTTTTACTAAATAGAGTAGTCTATTTTACCCTATATCTTTCTTCATTAACTCTCTGCTTTATTTCAGCTTTTCGCCTTTTTTGAACCCTGGCTACAGTCTAGAATAACTGTTACAGCAAGAATTGTTCAAGTTGTCAGAATAGTTGTAACTGTCAGTGACCAGTAGATTTTGGTACATCATAGGATGGCAAGCCATGAACTTGATGTTCCTGAGAAAAAGGTCCTCTATAACAGGGGGGATATATGCACTAGGTAGAGGAATGTAGTGACAAATAGCCTTTTAAACCTAGGGAAAGAAGTAAAGATTCAACTAATTCTATTTTGTCAAGGCCAAAATACAGGTAGTAATTGGTTGATATAGTATTGGCATAGAGGATGGATCTAGTGGCAATGACTCCGCGTTGATAGTGATAGGTATAGTAGTATGACTAGGAATGGGGTTTTTTGGGTGAATGTCTAGAGATAATTGAAGGATTATAACTTGTGTGTTGATGTGAAAGCACGGGATAGATATGAATAGGTAATAGATGTTAAATTAAACCTACAGTCATCAAAACTTTATTTAAAGTAAAATCTAATAAATGACCATTCTGAGTTAGATGTTTTTATAGATTCCCTGTTCTCACACTGGATTTGTTATCTCAGTTAATTTGGAGCTGCTTTTATTAGCATATTTAGAATTAACCGCCTTTTCTTAAAATCTGAAGCTTGTTAAAAGTTAAATTGATCTCCTGATGTACCAACTTCACTTCATAACAAATCTTCCAAATTTGGCGGATAATTCATGGGATCTCTGGAATTCTATCTGTCAGAATATGTCCAGACATCACCCTTCAACAGGGCTGAAGCTACCCGTGAGGTTTTCTTATGCCATTTCTTCAACAGCCTTCCCACGTTCTTCAAGTTCTCCTCAGGTCCCTCAGGTGCTATCTATGCTAGATTCCAATATTATATACCTATGTATCAAAGATTTTTACAATACTTCCGCCTGACAGTGTATCCTCCACCTCATATTCTGGACATGAGCTTTTAATCAGAGGAGTGGAGGCGCTTCATAGCTTTCTTATGAGTAAAAACTTCATCCTTCTTGTAAAAGAGAGACCAATAAAAATCGTGGATTTTCCATGACTAGAAGTTTTACTTGGTAAGCGACCTTCTAACATACCTTTACAAGTAATATGGGACTATACATTGATGGGCTAGTTTATGATAAGTTGAATATAATAGAACATTGCGGGTGTCTAGATAAAAAACACTCTCAAAATCCAATATCTTTCAGGTACTATCTCTTACCTGCAAAATATTTTTTTAGTACTAGATTTACCTGCAAAATATTAAAGGCCTAAATTACTTGGATTAACTTGGATTGCCATAAAGTGTGGGTATGATAGTTATTATTAAGAAAGTTTCTTCATGGTAGTTTATAAGCTTTAGTAGTTACAATGGGTCCCACCCTGTAAATCCTAGGGACCAGCCCTTGCAACTGGATAGGGATCAGCACCCCTTCCGGATGAAAAGGGGCCCCAAGGCTCCAGTGGACCCTCTGTCACAGCTGGGCGACCTAGGCTATGTGATAGATGAGCGCTGGGTGACTGCTTTTCCACCATAAGTTATCCCATTCCCACCTCTTCCCCCTCTTCAACCCTGGTAAGTTTGATAGAAGGGGTCTTCAGGGAGATTGCACACATCAGGGGGCATGGAGAGGCCCCTGGGATCACTCACCCCCAGGAAAACCATATCCAAATTTTGGGAAAATGGCAATTCCCAACATCGGACTCTGGCCAGCAATTTCTGGGCTGGAGGGAGCCGGTCCAGACTGGCCTGCTTCAGAAATCAGATTGGGATACAGCTCAGATTGTGAACCTGGGCCCGAACAACTTGGACCATCTGCCCAACGCTCCAAAATGGAACCAGGGAGTTCAGATTGCATGAGTAGCCCAATCGAGGGATTGGCTCTAATCACAAATAATCTGATCCAAGGACCCCTGCCTCCCAGGACAAAACTGGCCCATCCAAGACATGTGAACATTCCAACTCGGGCCATCAAGACCTGGATTGGTAGAATCAACTTGGTTTGGCCCCAAGATTCTGGAAAATCTGCAAAATCTTTATAGACTTTTGCCAAAATTGGGAGCAGCTTTCTACCCCCCTCTAAGCCAGTCAACCAAATCCCTTCGCCAACCCCTGAATAACCAATCACTCAATACCTCCCCCATGCATTCAGCCCAGTTTAAAAGGCAACTGCCCCACCCAGGGGTAGTTGTCAGTTCATTATCTTTTCTTCCATTTAATAAAAATCAAATACCCCACCTAGCTTGCCATGGCCTCCATCTACATCTTTAATTTTCTGAAACTTCTGCTGATTGATCTGACAAAGAATACCGTCACCAAATCCTCCTACTGATGTTTGCCAACTGGATTATCCATTTGTCTGATCCTGCCATGCGGCAGCAGATTCTAAATGCAATAATCTGCCTTGCCCCTGATGATGAACCCACCAATTCATTCGTTTTTATGCGTCCATTTAATGGAAACCCTTCCATCTGATCAGCTGTCAAGTCCTCTGAAACTGCCCCCTGGCTAGAGAAGTACCTGGGCGCCCCTTCCCCACTGCTTGTGGACTTGCCTTCCATAGTCGCATCAGCCACCACCAGCTCGGCCCACCAGTGGGACCTAGAGAGCCCCCTCCAGGGGAAGCTCAGTCCCAGCCTCTCTTATGGGGTTTGCCATACCTCCAATCACATTTACAATCATGTGACAGCCTTTGTGCCATCCCTCGCTGGCATGCAAGCCCCCCTATATGAATCTGAAGGCCAGCAACCACAAACCCTGGAGGAGTCGTCATCCTCCCTGCCTCTCCCACCATTGGGGGTTGCCCTGGAAGACTCGCGGTTGCCCCCAATGCAACCATCTGGTTTGCCTTGGGGGCCTTCGGTACATTACTGAACTTCTACTTTCCTCACATCTCCCATAGAACCCAACTTTTATTAGTCACTTGGACAGATATGCCCTTGGCATTCTGGGGCCTCCACTGAATGCTTGCGCACCCCAACTGGGATCCCAGTCTAGTCCTTCTTAGCCAAATCCGTGACAAACACATTCAGGGCCATAGTTTTATCTAATTAGTGATATCAAAATGAAGTTATAGTCCTGTTTGTTGTATCAGGATTGTGCCTTTAGTAATAGCTCAAGAAATAATTCTGTTTGGAGTTCACTTAGCACCTCAATTACAGTTTAGCACCTTATTTACATGTCCAGCTTTTCACTGTTGGGGGTGATATGCAGTAGACAGGCATATATTGACTCATAAATATTAGAAAAACTGCTTCCAGAAGTGCAAAGTGACTTATGCACTCTGTCAAAGGGCATCTGCTTGGGTATCCCATGATGAAAAGAATTAATTTTAATAAGAATTTGAGCTGTATACTTATCTTGTGCTGCTAGTGATTATATGTTGAAGTAAGCCATATTTTTAATTGAATAACTACTACCATTACTACATTGTATTATTGAGATTGGGGTAATTTTAAGATGAAATTAAGTAGAACTGACTCTAAGGACCCTGAGCGATATTTATAGTATTCAGATGGCACTCAGGATGCCCTCTCCTGGCCTTAATAGTCTCACAGATATAACAACTATAAAGGTATCTGCTTACATCACTGATTAACCCAAGCCAACTATAAGTCATCTGGATGATAGTCACCATCTTGTGACATCTGAGATGTTATTTTAATGTGGGAGTCATAGTGGTTGCGCAAGATTGCCGATTGATGGGGCCTTTCAGGAACATATATGCATCGTTTACAATAGATCAAGCTTCTTTTCAAAGGTAATTATTTTGGTACCATGCACTATACAATCTTTATCTCAAGTCTGCCTTCAAACCTTAAATACATATAGGCTTTATGGGCTTCCAAGACCTCATTCTCTAGTCCCATTAGAATAAGGTGAGAAAGCTGGGCCACTGGGCTTTGAGACCTTTTTTTTTAGTACTAGATGGTCCCAACCCAAGGGGGGATTCATCAATGTGGGCTTTGAGACCTTAAAAACGCCTGCATACTATACTATAATATCACCTCATATTCAATCAGGACCAGGTCTTTAGATTAGAAAAGCTGTAATAATATTACCATCCCAGGATTATAAATTTTAGAGTGTAATATGACAGAGTAAGGGTTCACCTGGATTGCCACTGGTTCATTTAGCTCGGGATAAAGAAAACATCAGGTTCTTATTATTGGACGTGATCTTCATGTAGTATTCTCCCACACATGTACCGCCGCCAGTGTTTCAGGGTCTTAACAATTACATGCATCTCTTTGCTGTAGATGGAGTAGTTACACTTGGTTAAGAAGATTTGATAAAATAGTAGGCTATAAGATGAAGCATACTATCAGACCCTCCTGTAAAAACCACCCAGCGCGTTTAGAAGCATCCATATCAACTAAAAAGGCTTATCATAGTGGACATGATCTACATGGGGCATAAACAAATGTAGCATTCAAATATGAATTTAATTGACTTAAGGCAACTTAAATTGAACATTATAAGATGTTATCTGGATCAAAGTTCACGCAATTGTGATAACGTCTAGTAAATTCCCTTGAAAACTATTATAAGCCTTCAACACTGCAAACATTATTCTTGCTAATCGTATTTGACAAGACATGATGGCATACATATTTATTGGTACCATGATGAATCCACTATTTTCTCACAGCATAATCTATGAACTCAATCTCCATCTGCGCAAACTTGCACTTTTAAAGCTTTATGAAGGTTTTATTTTAGAAATTTGGATATCCATTTGGATGGAGAAGGAGTTCCTCTGGTGACTTTATTATACATCAAATTTTCTTTTTAAGTAAGACTCATGGAAATAGTCAATTTACCCTCCAAAAACTATATAAATCATATGTTGAAACGTGTTAGGCGCGTTTTACAGGTCAAACAGCATACCAAGATAAATATACAACTTAAACCTCATTATGAGACCATTTACATTCATTATGTTCCCTAATTTGGATGTGAAGAAGCACATCTAAAAACCATTTTTTAAGAAGTTAGTAGCTTAGTACAGCTGATCACTCAGGTGCTCAGTATATGCAGAGGGTAATGGATCTTAACATTTATATAATTAATTTTTTAGTAATTTTCACAGTAAACTAAACCCCATCTTTTATGATTACAGATAAAGTCGTGATAAACAAGGGGCCCAGGATACCTAAACGAAGCCCTAACCTTTAATGTCCAGGTACTCACACAACACCAAATGTTCCATTAATTGCAGTTAAATTTTGGTCCATGGCATACTAAATTAATATTTTTAAAATCCATTGCATGATAAAAGATCATATGGCAGTTGTTTTGCCTCTTTGTAACTTAAAGACAACACCTGACAGCTTTATTACCCTAATCTTCCCCTTTGCAAAGACCAGGGCTGACAAAGAGGGTTTAATTGGAGGGGATTTCAAAAATGGCATTCTGGTAATCAGATGTCACTAAATCCAAAATCACTGTAAGGCCCTTGGATCCATCTATTAAGCTGAACAGGGTTAGGCACCCTTTTAGGTCAAAAAACCCCCAAGGCCCAGGCCCTCACTCAAATCATAGACCTAGGGAACACCCTGGATGAGAGATGGGTGGCCGCCGCTCGTCCTTGTTTTCCACATACCTTTTCCACATCCACCCCTCAGTCTAAAGCCATTCAAGTGTCTAAATCTGCAGATTTTATTTATAAAATTAAGCAACTTTGTGTGGTTTTTATTAATCACAAGCAGCTCTTTACCATGGTTCTCAGCTCTTGTACCTAACAAGGGACTCAATCAGAAGCCAAACTAAGTGGGGAAACTCACCTACTAAGCCAAATTAAGCTAAAGTTAAAAGTAAAAAGCTCAAAAATGAGGGTTATATTTGAAACTTCATTCCAAACTCAAGATGGTGAATTTGGACATCCAGAAGTTGCAAAAACATCCCAAGAACATCTTGGAAGCATTGGCTGATATTGTCAAAGAGAAATTAAGCACAAAGCTATCAATTGACAAACTAAAAACTGGAAATCAATCTTTACTATTGCAATTCAGCATAGCAGCCTCCTTCCCCCAATTCAATTTAAAACACAACATCCTACCTTAGGTAGGGTTTTTTTGTTCTATCTATTTTCATTAAAAAATAATATCATTAAAAGTTCCTGTTTTACATATTTTTTGTCCAAATTTATATTAAAATTTGCGGTTTGGCTTTTAAAAAAATACAACACCCAAGGAGCATACTTAATGAACTTTTATTTAGGAGAGGAACCCTTAGGTGTTTGCAAAAACCTAACTGTTATAAATTATGACACTCCAATGACAAGAACTCCACCCAATCTCCCCCCATAATTCTGATGATACGCAGCTGAGTAGTCTGTGCCTACTGTTGTGGATGCCAAAGAAGCAGCACAGAGGCCAGTTTTCTCTTAAAAACTTATCCATCCTAACAATCACTAAAAATTGTGACAAGGAGGGAAATTCGCATAAAGGGCGTTCTGGCCAGCCAGAAACCACCAAATTTAATACTACCAAATTTTTCAATGAGGAGGGAAATCTTCATAATCATCACTCAGGCCAATCAGATACTTCCAAATCCAATATTTATTAAATTTTTCATTAATGAAGGAAAGCCTTGCAAATGGCATTCTGAACAAACAAATGCTGCCACTTCAGATGAGGCTGAACAAGCCTCTTGGAAATGGCGATCTAGTCAATCAGATGCCAAAAGAACTTTTTTAATTACTTTGAAATTTATTGATAAGGCTGTCAACAAAGAACAGGCTTTGAGAATGATTAGAAACAAAATAATAAATGTAAAAAAATCTTGATACACTATGGTACCTGTCCTTAGTTCTAAATTAAATGAGAAGTGGAAATTGAGGGTCAAGGCCCTCAGAATATCCCCCTGTAGAGAAGCTGCCCGCAGACTCCACGGTTGACATGAGCTTCCCTTCCCCAGTAGTTGTGGTATAATTTAACCTGACAAAGTTACATAAATCATCTTCAACCTAAAAATACTTTTATAAACTTTTTAAAATTTATTTTTTTTTCAAAAATTTGAAAATTATTTTATTAAAACACCTAAAAAGATTGCTCATGGACTATTTCTCTGGCTTTGACAAGGCCATTGTGCCCTTAAACGTGCTTTCCAGAGGGCAGTCCCTCTTGCTTGGCACTAGTATCATCTTCACTATAGTCCAAAATTACATAATCAATAGTTTTCTTAAAACATGGATAAAAGATACTACCACTGAAGGCTTGTCCTGCTTGTGAGCACTTACCTGGCTTTATTTTTCAACAGCTTTGTGTAAGTGTTTAGGGACCCCATCCATTACACTCTTCTTCACTAAACACTGAATACCAAGCTTAGTGTTCTAAATAAATCTCCTTTTACATTCATCCATTAAAGCTTATAATTTCAGATAGAAAACTCTGGAGACCTGCCTTTCCTAAAATCCCATTATATGCGCTACTTATAAATTAAACGTCACATTGTTCTATCCATAGTAATGATTAATCTTCATGAGGCCTAATTAGGGAATGATAAGAATTATATAATGGAACGTTCTCTTTAAAATCTAGAGTTTCAACATCAGTTTTGAAGGAATTAAGTTCCAATCTTATGCGATGGGTACAACAGTAAGCAAATAACTTCTTTCCATTACCAAAGACATGCTCAGTGTTTCAGTTCCAATGGCTATTCCCAAAAATTGTACCATCTCTTTTAAATTAAAATTATAAGAGGTGCCACTATTCAGAAAGGCCTTGTTTTGTAATTTTTTTCATGATTAGGATCACAGTCAAAGGAGGTTTTAAAAACATGCATATTTGGCCAGCCTTTTAAGGCAACAGATTATTAGTTCTTGTAGCATTAGAAAAAATCTTAGAGGATCTTTATTGGCTAAGTAAAAGCGCACTTTGGCATATTACAGCTGTCAGACATTAAATAGAAAATTTTATTCTGTAAATAATTCAGAGATAATTATATGTTTAGATGGAATAGACTATTACTCCAAATGGTGTGCCCCTTGTGTGGCAAAATCTCTCACAATTATCATGGGAGCTTTTTCTTTAGTATGTGAATTAGATGAAACTTTTCTCTAAAATGTAGTCTTTCAATTATGAATGGACCTTTATTCCCTTGACATTTTGAGTTTAATCAATGGATTCATCTTTCAGTAATTTCCGTTGGTCAAGGGTTGGATCATTGACAACCTTGCTTGGAAATAAACTAATTTAACTTTCATCTCTCCTGACAATATCTCTCAAGATCTTAACATAGGGGAATATGATCTGAAGAAATCTTCCATGAATCTGGTTAAAATCAATTTTCCTTGCACAGTAGCGATAGAGTATTCTTTTTGCTTCAATAGATCACTTGATATGGTTCAGACCATAGACATCAAGATTAAGTGCTCTTCTTATGAGACAATGGTGACATAAGAGCACCAGATCTATTAATTGATACAGAAAAAGAAAATTGGATTTTGAACATTTACGTTGTTCCATTTTCTTATGATTAGTACCCAAAGACTTTTTTATTTGGGTTTTTAATTAAAGTAGTTGATCCGCTAATCTATTCATAGCCAAGTTATCTGTGTTAGGAGCTAACAATTTTAGTATGAGCTATATACCGGATTATAATATGGGGTCCATACCAAAAAAGGGCATTAAACAGAAAAATTTCAATGCTCTTATGATAGCTTACCCTGTAAGACATTAAGGCCCAAGGGTAATATTCATTCCACCTGGGTGGGTTAGTATGGGCTATCTTACGTAGTTTGGAAATAAGAATATCATCTACGTGCTTTACTTTCCCATTGATAAAGGACTAATCAGGAGAATTAAAATCTTGATAGGATACCACCAAAGATTTGAGACCAGTTATTACCTTAGACACGAAATTAGTACATTATCATGCAGAAAGACTTTTGAAATACCATGTTGACTGAATACTTGCTTGAGAAGAAAGGAGGCGGTAGCCTTAGCTATTGTAGAGACTACCAAAGTGGACTTTTAAATTTTGTAAAATGATCTTCCAAAAGGATGATATAATAGTGGCCATATTTAGCAATTGATAAAGGCCCAATTAAATCGATAATGACATTGAAAAATGATGAGGTTGGCCCTACTACTTGATGGTATCAAATTTGGTTGGAAGGGCCACGATTGGCACACACAAGGCAGAAACCAAAGAGATATTGGATGGAACCAGTCATTCCCTACCAATATAATTGATTTTTGCGCCATTGGAGCTCCTCTGGAAAGCATTGTGTCCTACAATCATACACATCTCCGTTATGATAAAGTTCAGGCCAAGGGGCGCACATAGGGTAGCCAAGCCATTCCAGATCTTTTATATAGTATCCTTCTTAGATAAAAATCTGGTTGGTCATTCGATTCAGTTTTTTCTGAACTTCAGGGGTTTCTCAGTTCCAAGTCTTAGTCCATCCAATTATTTCATAAATTTTGATCTTATTTGTTAGTGTATAAGGGCAGTATGAGTAATTAAGATGCCCATTGGTGGTTAGGACCATCTAGTACTAAAAAAAGATGCCCATTGGTACTCTGATCTATAGCTCCCAGCTCTATGGACAATAGAAAAATCATAGTTTTGCAATTTGAAAGCCCATCAAGCAAATTTCCCCAATGAGTCCCTCATCCTTTGCAACCATTTTAGAAAGGAATGATTGGTCAAATAGTAAAACTTATACCATAAAGGTTAGGACTGAAATGCTTGATGGCTAATAGCACAGCTGAACATGCTTGTTCTTTAACACTGTATATCCTCTTTGATTTAGCTAAGATCCTACTAAAATATGCTATGAATGATCAGCCTGATTGCTATCTTGGGGAATTATGATAAAACTAACCATAATGTCGCTCATATCCTTTAGCAATTTAAAGGCTTTTTCAAACCCATGATGTAAGAATATAGGGACAACTACAAATCCATTCCTTATAAAAGTCAAAGACCTGATGTTAGGATTACTCCCAATGGAAAGTGATATCTATGGTTGTCTGCCATGGTCTGTCAGCTAAAGTGGGCACCAGACAAAAATTTCCCCAAAGCTTCCCCAACTTCTGTTAAGGTTTCTTAGGATTTTAGCTGAGGTTCCATGTTGGGATTTTTTTAATTTGATAATCCCTCTGTTTGGTCAATTGCAAATAGAGATGCGTAGCGGCTTCCCCTTTTGGGATTTTGGCGCCCATTAGTGCTAAAAAAAGAAAGTTATATCTTCGTGAAGTAAACAAACCAATGTCTTGGCTATCTCAGAGAAGTGGGGGTTGAGTTGATATTTTTAAAGTGACCATCATAAGCTATAATTGCATATGGCGTAAGATGTTCATCTGAGGCATTTTCTGAATTTCTGCAAACTTGTCAGAAATTAGTAAAATCCCTTTTAATATAACCTTTTGTCATAATAAATTTATTTCTATGATTATTGATTATGGAGGGCTTAAGTTTTAATGAGACAGCTCACACTTGTTTTTATACTCTGCATATTCCAAAGGTGTTTATTAAGGATATGAGAAAATCACTATAACTTTTTCTAGTAAACCAGTATGCTGGAAATATTGAGGTCCCCTAAATGCCATCCAAAACCCTGAAACTTTGCAAAGCATTGGATAAGTCCAGTATTTCAGAGACCATAACAATAATTTTTTTTATATATTAGCTCAAACTTTAATCTTTTTTAGCATATTCAATTTTACAATAACCGCTGATGAAGCCCATATATATGAATATTGAGATTTTGCTAAGAGCCAAAGGGCTTCATCAATTCAAGGAAAAGGGAAAACAGTTCTTCCAAGTTATTTCGTTTATTCAAAGTAACACATCACCACCTAATGACCTCTATCTTATTTTAAACCAAGAGTAACAGCGAAGCCTAAGGACTCTGAGAGGGCTTCAACAGCTCACCTTCCAATAGCTGTTATAAATAAACAGTTACTTGAGCTTCTTTGACCTTGAATTTACAGTAAGGCCTAGCTCAGATCGGTTGAGCATGGCAAGTTTACACCTTGTTTTTAACTCCTTTTATCATCCCAAAATCATCGGGACCTTCCAAAAATTATTATACTCATCAATCAAACAATATTTTTAGTTTCTGTTTAGGGATAAATTTACCACCAAATTCACTTCTATTCATGCATTGATGAGAAATTTATCTAGTCCCAACTTAGTAAGGTTCTACAACCAGTAATGGAGTAATTTTAATTAATATGCAAGATCCAAATATGGCCTATAGGACAGGTACTACTTACAAACTTGGATTCATTGGTATTTTATGTAACAAAAATGTAATATGTTCCTATCACTCAGGATCTTTAATCCCAGGACGAGGTAGAGTTTCTCAAAATGATGTTTTAGTTACTCATAAATAATTTAATAGATGTGCAAAGATGATAATAACTTAGATCATAGTTAAATTAAAATTAGTATTTATTAGTAATGACGACTATATTGATTAGATGAAGTGGTTATCTTTTGTTAGCATCAAGTGAAGGCGAGAACAACTTGGTCTTAGGCCACATAGCTTGATATTTAAGATGCTTGAGTGTTTTAGGATATTATATAAGGCAAGTTTGGGCTTCCTCTTCCCTTTCTCCTTTGGCAGGATCTGGAAGATAAGTGGTATACAATAGTTCAAAAAGGAGAGGCAATGAACCCTTATGACTAATCTTGTTTTTGAACTCAACAAAGTTTTGAGTGACTATAGGAATGTCATAGCTATCATTGTAGAATATAATAGCATGGTGGACAACCCTTGGGTTCCAAACCATAATGGCAACAAAAAGTAAGCTCTGAGAGACCTAGATAAGATAATACAGGGCTAAGTCTTTTGGCATCATACGTTTAGCTAGATCAGGAGGTCATTCATTTTCAAAATAAAGGAATTGACAACCCAGGATATTAAGGTTCGTACTGAGGGGGATCTTACAAATTTGATGGAGAAACTCTTCATACAAATTCTCCCAACAAAGGGTTCAAGGTTGCCATGCCCCATACCAACCTTGCCCTTGAGTCAAACATACCCTCAAGAGATCTCTCTTGTGTGCAAAGAGATCTATCAACTTTGAGAACAGGGGCACATGGACCAGGACACTGAACCCTCATGCCCCCACTCACAAGCTACCACCAGCTGAGGAATCCCCATGTACCAATATCAATCTTGACATCCAAGTTAGCTCATTTCCCTGAAGTAGTTCTGAGGCAGGTTCAGCTGCCAAAACAAGTAGAAAGAGAAGTATCTCGCCTCCGCAGCCTACAAACTCATCTGCTACTACAACTGTTCCCCGCCCCCAGGGTGCAGCCAATTGGATTATTTAGCTACAGTTTGTAAGCCAACTCTAAGTTATTATATCCCTCAACTTCATTATCCATATTTTAGCCATTACGTCTGGAACCAAAACTTAAAAATGTTGTTTGCACTAATCGTCATCAATTGATTTAGAAAACTTTTACTTTAGATTTAAAGTTATAACAACTATTGCAGACTCATTAATACATTTTTACCCTGAAGATAGTGGCAAAAATCATATTTCGCCATTCTGCTATAAAAAGTTTTCCAACCAGTATATCAGCACTGATTAATTTTCATAGTCTTAAAAAGATATAATCTACCCATTTTTTAATATTTCTTACTGTACTCAATACAACAGGCCTCAGTGCAACCTGAGGTAAATACCTATCCAAAAATACCTCCTATAGTAGTTTCTCTAACCTGGCCTCCCCTCTTGGTAGCCTTCAATCTTCCTACTGGGCACAAGCATCTCCATATTTACTGCCTTAATACCAAAAACTAACCGAGGTATTAAAACTTCTGTGTAATGCAAATTATACTCTTGTCTGAGGGATTTGTCCCCACAACTGATACTGCAAAGGCAGCAACCACTAATAACAAACACTTTGTCAAATTCTTAGCCCATTCCTCCACCTGAGACTGCCCAAGCTAGACCTGAAGTTGACCTCACAACTACTCTTAGTATGTTTGTGAGGGCCTTATGTATGTTTTTGAATATTTACTTCCCTCATGTTTCTCAGATCCTTACTACACCAATTCATTAAAATGGCTATGTCTTAATATCCTAGTGCTCTTGTTTATTTAGAACCTGAGCTTGCAGCCCAGTCTAAATTTTCTTAGCTGTTTTTATGACATAATCAACATATTCTGAAATCAGAACCTCCACATTGACCCAAAACCGTGGCGATGTGGTTTCTTATAAATCTATGCTTACCCTCATGAACCTTAAAAAGGCCATATATACCCTCTGGTCAATTAAGTGCGCTATTATACACCTATTGTTAAGTTCTAATTGCATGGAATGATGAGTCTACACATATGAAATCAGCTTTCTTAACTGCATGTAATATGACCCCTGTAGGATATATCTCAGTGCAATAAGAAGAGGTAGTAGGGAAGGCCCTTGATGTCCTGAACACTTTCAGCTACGCATTGCAGCTGAGAAATCTGCAAACATAATAAGTTATAAGGCTCAACGTACCATGGTATTTCTTGAAGCACTTATAGGAGATGCCCGCAAGTGGGAATAGACTCTCCTCTGATCATCAACAGCTGGGAGTCAGGACCCTGCTTACAATGATGTCAGCTGCATTATCCACAGGAGACACTCACCTCTAGCTTTATAGCTATTTGCCTTGAAGACAAACTGCTTCAGACCCCTTAGATCATTTTGAAGAGTTTACTCAATTGTAATCGGATCAAGGTTTCCTAATATTATGGTTGCTGTTTTATAAGCATTCCTCCCCTCTTCTATGGGCTCTAACCACCAAGTATCATGACAATCCTGAATCACCTTCTGCAGCCTATGCCTTGGCTTTATCACTGTATTTTTTAATCCTTGAGTACCACTAAGGAAGCTACCAGCAGTACAGGAGCCCCTGGAACTCTGCAAGGACCTTTCAGAATCCCTAGCGCGGAAAACCCTAGTACTAAATATGCAGGTGCTCAGCAGACCTCACCCACTAAGGGAGATGGTGCTTTAATGATTGCACACCCAACTATGCTGTGAAACCTGATATGTGCTCCTCTTTACTCTAGATTCTCCTACTGGGCTATCCCACCAGTGGCCCCTTCTCTTACCCTCTCATTGGTAATTCAGGTCAAGGAGGTCTATGTCACATTGAAACAAGTGGCCACTCTTCTACTTAGAGCAGCATTCCATCCAGAGGTTGATGAAAATCAGACTCCAAGTGACTAGGCGGTAGCCCCTCAATACCTTACAGCCTCCCTTAATCTACTAGTGACCTTATCTCCTGGAGGCATATGCCTCCTGACACTGGCTCTTCCAGTGTCTCAGTTGAGAATGCCAATAAATGCAGTCATGCCCACTTTTGTTACGAGTTGATTTCATAGTCATATCGCATACAATCAGCGCTCCTGCTGTACTGGATACAGGCGCTGCAGGAAAATTCATTGACCTTAACATAGATGAGTCTCTAGACTTTAACTTGATTGCTGGTCTCATTGTCCTAGGGGACTCCTCTGACCTCATGGCTTTCTTAACAATAAAACGACCCATCATGTCACTGTAATGGTAACTGTTTCACCAAAAGCTTTCCAGTGGTACCTAAGATCTTATGCCTGGTCATCGTAGGGTTAGGATGGTGGTACTGACAGAATGTACATGTGGATCTCACGCTCAATATCCTTTTCTTTGAGAACTCAAATGGTACAGAGGAACAAAATTACTTGATACCCTGGCTTCTCCTGCCTTTCTGATCAAACCTATCCTGACTTCTGCACCATATCCCCAGACATCCCTCTTGACCTCCCAGTTTCTCCGCTACCATAAATGAACATTTAATGTCTTCCTGGCTACTAAGCTCCCTCCACACTTAGAATATGACTTGCGCTTCCACTTGACAGTTGACTTGGTGAAGGCTAACTTTCCACTATACCCATATGTAGAAAAAGAGGCAGCACTGGCATAATAGCTGGATGACATACTGGCAAAGGGTTGGTTACTTACAAAATCTTTCCCAGTTGCCTCTCCAGTAGTCTTTTTTTAGGAAGTCAGATGGCTTCATCTACCAGTTCATAGATTATGAACACATTAGTAACATCAGAGTTCCCAATAATTACCTCCTCCCACTAGATTAAACAATTTCTTAAGAAATTGTGAGGTCAAGGATCTTCTTCATACAGGACTAGGTCAATGCTTTACCCAAAAGAGTGACTGAGGGTTAGGAGTGGCTTTCAGCTATTTTCACGTTCCAAGGCATATTCCAGTTTAAGGTCATGCCCTTTAGTCTCAAGAACGTCCCAGCCACCACCCAACGTTACACTGATGACATCCTTTGATAACCTTCACTTCACGTATGCCATAGTTTATACTGACGACATCCTTATACAATACCCACTTATAAACAGCATGAGAAGGACATCAAGGCAGTCTTTTTAGCCATCCACAAAAAAGTCTTTTTTCTAAAGGAAATAAATTTGAGTTCTTTAGGGAAGAAGTCATCTTCCTGGAAAACACTGTACTTAAAGAGTATTAGCGGTGCCCCTTAATAAAATGATAGTCATATACTCTTGGCCCACTATATCAAGTCAAATGCATTTGCAGTGCTTCCCAAGCACATTAACCTTCTTAAAGAAGTTTTCTCTTGCCCTCTTCCAGATCGCCATGCCTCTGCACCCCATTCCAGGAAAAAAACAGCATTTGCTTGGTCCTTAGCATGCCAGCAATGCATTGAGGCCATCAAGAAAACCCTTGATAATGCCTTATCCTTAGTCATGCAGTACCCTAAACCTATTTATTGTGGCTTGAGATGCCCCAGGTTTGGATGTTGGAGCCATTATCCTCCAGAAGAACAGTGGGCTTGAACACCCAGTTGCATACTTTTACCACGATTTTACAGCCACCAAACAGGCGTGGTCTTATATAACAAAGAGTTAGCAGCAGTGACATGGTCTCTCATGCACTGTAATTACCTCATTCAGGGGCCCTTCGTGAAGTAACAGTATGCACAGGCCGCCAATCTTTTCTTTATTAATGGAAGCCTCAGAAGTTGGCCATTACCAAGCCTTATCATACTGAGACCTCTTGAACTTTAGCTTTAGATATGTTCTGTGAAAGAGGGCTTACACATATTGCCAGACATTCTAAGCCACAACCCAGCCCTTAGTCCACAACTGGATGAATCCTCTGAGTTAGTAACAGTTATTCCTCAAGCCATGATCCTTACCATTGTTCCTCCCAATATCTTGCTCGCTACAACAAACCCCTCACTGCACTTCTACAGATGGTCATTGCTGAACAAGAGGCCTTCACGGAAGGTTTTGGGCTTTTCCTCAATGCAAGTAAAGCCTCAAATTTGGGGAGACAAATTATTTATATTGGGTAAAGTTCTAAATTTAGATTTATCATTAATCATTTATCAATCAATGCATTGTTGGGCCAAAACCCAAAATTATTGTTAACTTTCAGTTATTTGGCATTGAACTAGTTCATCATTCATGATAAAGATACAACAAAACTACTTGAGATAGATCACCTAAGCGACTACATTCTAATAAGCTTAGGCAATTTTTCCCTATTCCAGCTTACTCCTTATTTCTTCTAGATCTAAAAAGGTGCTAGACATTCCACATAATAAACTACCTTTTATTTTTTGTGCTTATTTTATTGATAAAATAAAAGGTTTTTAGGACTTTTGAACCTTAAGTTAGGTTAAGACCCTTCATATCAAGAAAATAGGACTGGTGAAACTTTAAGGTTAAGTACCAATATTTTCAACTTTGGTAAGCTTCAAAGGGCTGGCTTTAATATTGTTTGCGCAAACAGAAGCAGAGCTCATGGTCTGACAAAAGGTCTTAATTTTTCTTTCACTTATCAATGGACCCCTCACCAAGTCACTCTATGTCATCAAGGATAACACAATCTGCTTCAGGGGGTGTATCTGGGTACCCCTTTCATTTAGGGATCACGTTGTAAAAGAACATCATGAACCACCCCTTTAGGACATCAGGCGCAAGAAAATTCAAAGATTTGGTAAAGCTATATTAAACTGGCTAGGCCTCTCCTGCAATGTTCATGAATGGGTTTCCGCCTACATTACTTTTTCTAGGGCCAAACCTGACCAGTCAGGCTTAAGGGCATCTTCCATCCCTTGCATCAGACCTAAGGATCATGGACCACAGTATTCATAGATTGCAGTGTGGAACTCCTCCATTAAAGAGGTTTTAGTGCTATTAAGTTGGTAATCTTTTTCACTAAGTAATCTTTTTTTGTTCCCTGATCTACAATAATCACTGTTAGGAGACATCCAAATTATTTATCAAACATGTTTTTGCACAATACGGGGTGCCCCAGGAAATCATCAGCAACTGGGGCTCCAAACTAATTCAAGGTTCTAGGAAGCCCTCCTTTTTCATTTGAAAATTAAGCCCTGCCACTCACCAGCATTCACCACCAATTAGATGGCAAACTGATATAGAAAATCAGATGCTATAACAACATCTTTGCTGCTATGAAACTGCAACAATGGAAGCCTGAGATCAGACCTTTTTTCAGCCAATTTGCCTATAACAATACATTTCACCCTTCCACAAGCTTCTCAACCTTCCAAAAAAACTCTGTGATATGACCCCTCCTTCACAGTAGGCCCTTGCATCATACTATTGGTCCCTGCAGCTTCTGAACTTACAACACACATCCATAAAACACAGCTGCTTCTCTATGAGCACTTTATTTCAGCCATTTTGGACTATAACATTTTTCAGATAATAAGCAAAGCCCAACCCACGATATCTCAATTGGCACCCTGGTGATACTTTTATATGCAATCTACAACTTAAAGTACCCTCAAGAAAATTAGCATTCAAGCTTGTTGGCCCTTTTTCATCCCAGGAGGTATTGTCATAAAAACCTTCTGTCTCCAATTACCAGAGCACTGGAAGGTCCATGTAGTCTACCACTCTTCCCTCTTGTCCCCCTTTAAGAGCCCTATACCATCTACCCTGAGCCCATTCAAGTGGATGATGATATAGAAGCGAAGGTTGAAGCAGTTTTAAAATCGAGAAAGTTTCTGCACAGAATTTAATAGCTCCTATCATGAAAATGATACTCTAATTATGATAATTTCTGGGTAAGCCAAGGACTGTACTAACTGCAAAGACCTCTTAGGAGAGTTCTAATTTTCACATAAAAGGCACACCATCCCCCTCAGAAAACCCAGGCCATACTTGCAATTAAGCTTCTCCAGTCCACAAGAACTACGCCTTGGCCTCTCACCCTCAAGGGAAGTGGAATCAATCCCAATAGGGAAGAGTAATATAAGCTTAAAGGCAAAATACTTTCAGCTAGATTGTGAGGTCTTTTTTTGGAAATAGGGACTTTTAACCCCCAGCTATACTGCACCACACCAAGGGGATATCGCCATGTAATGGATCAAAGCTGGATCTGCACCCTCCTGGAAAAGAGTCCAGAGTTAACATGCCCTGCGCCAACCCTGCTCTTGAGTTGTAAATACCCTGAAGAGATCTTACTTGTGTACTAAGAGATCTTTAAACTATGAGAGAAGGGGCACAGAGCCCAAGCCACCAAACTATCATGACTTACCCACAATATACCACCAGTAAATATTCTCCCCCACTACCAACACTAATCCTGCCCTCCAATAGAGCTCACATCCCCAAAGTAGTTCTTAGGCGGCTTGGTTGCTGTTGATAATTTGGGCTTCGCCTGATGGCTGGTTTGTTGTTTGGTGGAAACTGCAGCTTTGAGCGTTTATTGTGTGAGGACAATAGACAGAATGGTGCTTTAAATTTATGATATAGCTTTTTGGTAATACTTCAATTGTATACCCAGTTGTTTCACTTGGACAATGACACGCTGCCCTGATCCTACTGATCCCAAGTGAAAATCGACTCTAAGTTAAAATAAAGTGATAATGCAAAAAAGGTTATAGATTTAAAACTTAATCCAGAAGTTAAAGGATGTCTTTATTAGTGTACATGTAAGGGTTATTTATAGGTTTCAATGTTAACCACATCTTACCCATGACGCCTTACTTTCAGTGACCCTTAGCCATGTAAAAAGTTTGTAATGACGTCTACAAATACTTCAACTCAAGGCATCATGCTCAGCCTCAGAGTTGGAGTAAACACCATCATCCTTGAGATGGCGTTTCATCATATCTTCAAAATAGCTGTACCAATTCACTTTCACATGCAATTGGCAGCACATACCAAGGTGATTCGTATCACTAATTAGTAATTAATTTGATCAAAAACTTGACCAACATTAAAAACTAATTGTAACATAGACCAACAAAGCCCACGTGCCCGAGTCTTTAGATCAAAACTTAAATTTAAGCTCGACCTAACCAACAAAGCCCTTGAGCCTGTCATCCTAGTCAAATATAATTAAGTAAAATTGTTAGGCCACAAGTCCCAAGTTCAGATACTTAGGATACATCTGAACCATAATCATTGATATCAAATATCTGATGATTAGGTCCAGTCAAATCCTCAACACTTCCCCCACCTTGACTGGATATAAGTGGCGGATACCCTTCTTCCTGGGTTGCATTTTCTAACTCTTTGCCTTCCTCAAAGTTTGAATGTCATCATAATAGCCTTTTCTAAGCTGACAAGGCCAGCATGGCTGATGCTGAGCTTTCTTAGGTTTTGGTGCATCTCCGTCAGGGTCTAGACAGTTGGAACTTGTATGAAGTCCACATCTCTCTGATTCCGTTGCAGACTTCTTCAGTTTGATCGCGCTCTCCTCCCCCCACCAAAGAGGGGATACCTACTTCTAATGCCTGCAAGGCATCAATCTATGAAATAAACTATATGATTTGTAATTATTATTTTATTTTCTTTTTTACTTTTTACATCTTATTATTATTATTATTATTGTTATTATTCTTTATGATACAGACAAAGGAACTTAGCATGTACTCAATTCACAACCCAGCTGCCTTGATCCTTAATGGTATATACATCTTCAGATGATTTCTCCAAAATGATAAATGGACCCTTCCAGAGAGAGGCTGGTTTGTGTGCGTAGCCTGCGCTATGAGTGTCACAATATACTACTAAATCTCCTTCATTAAACTTATTCACTGTAGCCCGTTTGGCATCATCATAGCTCTTCTGAATAGTTTTTGACTAATCACATTTTGATAAGCTTCTGATCGCAACTCGATTAGGGTCTTCGCTATTTGCTTGACATAGTTATTTGGGTTAATTGCATTGGGTGAAATGAGTACTGAGTATAATAATAGAGGTAGAGCGGGCTGTCTACCATATAAAAGTTGAAACGGAGAGTGGCCTGTGCTGCTGCGGTGTCCAATATTGTATGCATACACGTTTGCACTAATTGAAGTTGCCCATTTCAAAGGCGCCAAGGCTGCGTTTTTGCATAAAATGCCGACTAAATTGCCATTCACTCGCTCTACCATACCATTAGTCTCAGGATGGTATGGTGTTGACAACACTCCTTTAATAGACATTAACTCATTTAGTCATTGTACCATTTGGGCAGTTAAATTTGTGCCGTTGTCCATCAAGATCTTCTGGGGCATCCGTGCTTATAGATAATATTATCCATAATGAACTTGGCAGTAGTTAGGGCCCCAACGTCTTGAATTGCTTTCACTTCCACCCATTTCATTAGATGGTTGATAGCAAAAATTATGTATTTGTTGCCTAAGCTACTCACAGGCAAGGGGCCAATCACATCAATTGATATGGTATGCCAGGCCCAGTCAGGTTTGATCAACCAATATTTCACATCTGACTTCATAGGTTTTGCAATTTAGCATGAATGACATTTCTCAAGAACATCTTGGATATCAAATCACATGAAATCCCAATAGTAACTGGCTCAAATTAATTCTAGCATCTTAGTCATTCCCCATGTCCAACGGCCTTGCGTGCTTGCGTAATAATCTCCATTTGGTCAGAAGGTTTTGGGAAGATTTGATGTTATCCATCAGCCTTAAGTTTGTATAGAATTCCATTTCAATATTCAGTGTAAATTAATGCTTTCTAAATCACCTTTTGAACTTTGGGTGGTTCATCTCCATATGTTTGATTAATCATTTTTTCATGAAGCTCATCGGCCAGACTGCTCAGGACAGCTACAATGGGAAGTCGCAATAGTCCATCTGCATTTTGATGGGCCGCTCCAGCTCTATAGATAATTTTATAATTGTATGCTTGTAATTTCAGAGCCCAGCAGGCTAACCGACCTTCAGGTTCCTTGAAATTTTGGAGCCATCATAATGAGCTGTAATCCTTTACTACTTGAAATTTGGTGCCATGAATGTAAACCTGAAATTATTTACAAGCATAGATGACAGCCAAACATTCTCTTTCAGTCACCGTGTAATTATGCTCATGCTTATTCAGCATCCTGCTGCAATAAGCAATCGGATGCTCCTTGCCATCTTCCCCAATCTGCAATAGCACACCACCAATTGCAGTCAACGAGGCGTCAGTTTGTATGATAAAAGGCTTGCTGAAATTGGGATATTGAAGGATAGGCGCCGATCTCATTTTTGTTTTCAAAGCCTTAAAGGCTTGTTGGCATTCCTCTGCCCAGAAAAAATGAACTCCTCCTTGTAGCAAGTGAATAGAGGCTCGGCAATCTTTGTGAACCCTTCCACAAATCTTCAATAGTATCCTACCATGTCTAAGAACACTTGGACATCTCTCATACTCGTTGGAGGTTACATATTGTTAATCGCCTCCACCTTTTGAGGTTGAGGCTGCAAGCCCTTGGAATCAATGACAAACCCGAGGTATTCCAATTGTTCTTTAAAGAATTGGCATTTTCTAGGTTTTGTCTTCAGATTGGCCTTCAATAGTAGTTCAAACACTTGTTCAAGGTGCTCCAGATGTCCAGAAAACGTTCGCAAAAAGACATTGATGTTATCCAGGTACACCAAAACTCAGGACAATTTAAGATCCCTCGAAATTGTGTCCATTGCACGCTGAAAGGTTGCTGGAGCGTTACACAGCCCCTGGGGCATGCGTGTCAGTTGAAAAAGCCCCTGAGCAGCAATCATCGCGCACTTTTCCTGCTCCTCTGGTGGCAACTCGATTTGCCAATATCTGGAGATGAGGTCCATTGCGGTAAAGTACTTCGCCCCTCCCAGATGGTCCAGAGCATCATCAATTCTGAGCAATGGATATGAATCCTTTTTTGCAATGGCATTGAGGCTTTGATAATCAATCACAACTAAATTGCTGCCATCTATCTTCTTTATAATTAAAAAGGGCTGGCCCATGGGCTTTTGATGGTACTATCATTCCATTTTTCAGCAATTTGTCTAGCTCTTCACTGACTATTTCATCACTGGCCCTGGGGCGCCAAATTGGCCTCATTCTAATAGGCATATGATCCCCGATATCCACAAAATGCTGAACTCCTTTTGCACAACCTAAATCTTGGTCATCTTTGGCAAAAATTTTGGAGTGTCGTTCAAACAACTCTAGTGCTTCATCCTTCTGTTGTTCCGATAATCTGGTGAATGATTCTTGGGTATTGCCGCATGTGCCCCAAGGGCTTGGGTTTTAGGCTGAACTCAGATAAATCACCAAATTTGGCAGCTGATATTAACTCATCCCTCGGAAGTAGGTGCACAAAAGCGATTACTTGAAATTTATTGACCTTAATATTTTGGCTGGTCAAATTTGCTAGTAAGACATCAATCTCTCCGTGCCTCAGTATAAGTATTCCAGGCGCCACACTAGGTTCCATTGAAGAACAATGCCACGGTGGTATGAACTCCCCATACAGTCCTTCTGGAATATCCAGTGTGGTCCCAGTTCTCATAACTAGTTGATGGCCTGGAGCTATTGTCACATCTTTCTTCACACATAGCAGTATTTCTCAATTTTCGTTTATGGAAGTTGGCATGGGGCGACTTCAAATCCCCCTCTGAATATAACCTACTGATATTATCCCGTTGACACAAGATATGTTGATAAAATTCTTACAATGGATTGTGGGCTTTGTATTGTTGCAAGAGTAATAAATTAGAAGCGATTGTCCCAATATTGTCAAGATGTTTTTCTTAAAATCGCATGAGATCCCATAGGTCCTTAAAAAACTAGTTCTAATTAATATGTCATAATTGGCGTTTGGAAGCACTATAGTGGGTGCGGCAACTACCAAAGCTCCAAATCGCAATGGCAAGGCGCTGTAAGCTCCTTCACTCTTAGTGCTGTTAAGGCCTGCGGTCCCATATTCTTGATGATGGTCAATGTCCAGAGCTATTTTCAATTTCTTAACCAGCTTCGTAGAAACAATGTTTACATTGCTCCGCTATCAACAATAGCTACAACTTTACCCTTGTTGACTAGGATATACACGTAAGTGCACTCAGAATAGTAAGAATCAAAAGAGTTTACTAAATGAATATGGGAAGAGTCCAAGGAGTTAAGAGTGTGCTTCAGAGTATTCCCAATACTGGGACATTCATTGATGAATGTGTCAATTGGCATTGCTATATTGACCCCTTTCAGGCTTGGGGTATCTGATGCATTGCTTGGCCTGTAAGCTGGAAAATTCTCGAATATTTGTTGCACATAGGGTTTAGCGACTACCTCAGAGACTTCAGGTGTGACAACCTTACTCTGGGAGCGAGTTACCACATGTACATTTGGGGAATCTTCGTTTGATATTAAAATAGAAACAATTTCATTGTCAAATGAGGCCCCGCAGGCATTGTTTTCATATCGATTAAGTGGAACTGGTGTTGTAGGCACAATAGAGCATCCTGCATCTATTGTGCTTGTTCTTTTCCCTCCTCCTGCACAGTATTGGGAAGGACTATGTTGACATTTCTATGACGGCATTGGGAAGCATAGTGACCTTTATGTTGGCAATTAAAGCAAGTAATTACACTCAATGGCCATGGGTTGTCAGTCTTCTTATTGGTTTTGAAGGACTTCCCAGCAAGACCATCTAGTACTAAAAAAAAGGACTTCCCAGCAAGGGTAGTGGTTACCGATCTGTAACCAGTATTAGGAGGGCCATAATTTTTTGAGCATCTGCATAAATAGTCGACCAATTCAGATGTTGCAAGGTTTTGCACGAAAGCAGGCAATAGAGTGTTGGATAGATCAGGGTAAGGTTCTACTCCATGCTCTAGTGTAATCTTAGCATCAAAATCAACCATGGCCTGCGCGCCTAAGAGAACTTGAGCTTCACAATAGAATCAATCCGCAAACTCGTCAATTGCTTCATCTTTCTTAAAGCTGATGTTCATAAGCTTGGATTTTCTGGTTGACATCCGTTCTGGACCTCTAAATCATGAAGCACGGCCTCCTCGACTTCAGCATATGTTGGATTTTCATTGATGTGAGGCATAATCAACTCAATGCTCTACTCATACAAGCAGTTGATCATGGTGGCTGCTTTGTTGTGGTCGCTGGCCCCATGCATAGCCATTTTAAAACATTTGACGAAGGTGGTAATACTTCCATTCTTGTCAAAGGCTGGCAGGTTTGCTGGTTTATAATTATCGCTTCCCTGTTCCTGGTTCTCACGATTATTTCTAGGTTGACTAGAGTCAGACGTGCTAGGGCGTTGGGGCATCATATCCCCGTTTGAGGTGATAGGGTTGGCCAAAGCAACCATTTTGCTAGGCAATTGTCAGCGTGGCCCAGCGTCTGTTTTGGTGGTTATTTCTAAAGCTTCATCCTCATAATATTCTGAAAATTTTTTAGTCAAATGTGGTGTAGCACACTGACAACACCCGCCATCCAGAGTTTAAATCTGCTCATTGATTTCATTTTCTCAACGGGCATGATTTCAGTTTTTTAATTTTAATTTTGCAATTTCCTCATTCAGGCTAGTAGCTTGTAGCTGCAAGGTGGAAATCACTTGGTCCTTTTCCTTTATTGCCTTTTTTCACTGGTTTAGTTCTCCATGGAGGTTATTGTTTGCCTCATTAATAGTGTCAAGATCATCATTAAGATCATTTATCTTTCTGGTGTATTCGTCCTTCATCTGCGAAATTTGGTCGCTCAATTGTTGATACTGGTCACCATCTGCGGTCCTAGCCATGAGCGCCATTGTTGATAATTTGGGCTTTGCCTGATGGCTGGTTTGGTGTTTGGTGGAAACTGCAGCTTTGAGCATCTATTGTGTGAGGACAATAGACATGATGGTGCTTTAAATTTATGATATAGCTTTTTGGTAATACTTCAATTGTATACCCAGTCGTTTCACTTGGACAATGACACGCTGCCCTGATCCTACTGATCCCAAGTGAAAATTGACTTTAATATAAATAAAATTATAATGCAAAAAGGTTATAAGATAAGTTTGGAACTTAATCCAGAAGTTAAAGGATGTCTTTATTAGTGTACATGCAAGGGTTATTTATAGGATTCGATGTCAACCACATATTACCCATGACGCCTTACTTTCAGTGACCCTTGGCCACATAAAAAGTTTGTAATGACATCTACAAATACTTTGATTCAGGGCATCATGCTCAGCCTTAGAGTCAGAGTAAACACCATCATCATCCTTGAGATGGCGTTTCATCATATCTTCAAAATAGCTGAACCAATTCACTTTCATGTGCAATTGGCAGCACATACCAAGGCAATTCATATCACTAATTAATAATTAATTTTATCGAAAACTTGACCAACATTAAAAACTAATTTTGACATAGACCAGCAAAGCCCACGTGCCTGAGTCATTAAATCAAAACTTAAATTTAAGTTTGACCTAACCAATAAAGCCCTTGAGTCTGTCATTCTAGTCAAATATAATTAAGTGAAATTGCTAGGCTGCAAGTCCCAGGTTCAGATACATAGTATACACCTGAACCATAATCATTGATATCAAATATCCGACTATTAGGTCCAGTCAATTCCTCAACAGTTGCCAAAACAAGTAGAGAGAAATACCTTTCCTTGAGGCCATCCCCAACCTCATATGCCATCCCAACTGCTCCCCAACATCAGGCTGCAGCCAATTGAAACAAATTGGCTGCAGTTTAGAGGCCCACCTCTAGGTCCATTTTCACCCCCAATTCTGTTATTTGCTTTTTGGGAGATCCACTCAGAATTAAAATTCTAAAGTATATTACCCTAATCTTTACACAATCGATATAAAAAGGTTTTTTAATATAGATATAAGCTAAAAAAACTAATGCAGCATTAGTGAAGGAATTTTAACTTAATAATAGAAGTACAATAATATTACTTTGCCACTCTACAATACAAAGGGTTTTCTATTCAGTAGATCTTCATTGATTGATTACAAAAAAAATCCAAAAAATAAACTAGTATTCCCCTCCAACAATTTTTAGATATTTCTTCCCATTGTACTCATACAACAAGCTTTATTGCAACCTGAGATGAACTCCTATCCAAAAATACCTCATATTGTGGGTTTCTCTGACCTGACCTCCCCTCTTAGTGGCCTGCATATTTCCTCTTGGGCATGAGCGCTCCCTATATCTACAGCATTGATAGCAACCATTATCTGCGGATATCAATTCTTCTGTGTGACGCAAACCAGACTCTTTCCTGAGGGATCTTTCTCCATAGCCAATACTTCTAAAGGCATGTAACTGTTAATACAAGAGACATTAATGACCTCCCATCTCATCCCACACTTAGGGTACCAAAATAAACCTGCACTTGCCATTATAATTACTCTTATTACTCTTAAGGGCCTTTGGTAAGTTTTGAGCGTTTAATTTCCTCCCTTTCCTCTAGATCCTCACTAAACCAGATCATTCAAGTGTCGATGACCTTTGCATTCTGGGCGCTCTTGTAATTTATTGAGAGCATGATATTGCATCATGGTCTAGCATTTCTTAGTTGATTCAATGACACAGCAGTTCCATACTCCAAAGTATGGTTGATCAGTAAGCCTTTATTATTTTATGAAGCGTGAAAATATTTAAAAGATTTTCTGTTTATACATTGTCTACAATAGCCAAAACTTTTACCTTATGTGCCATTACTTAAACTTAAGTTTCATTGGAGCCAAATTTCATGGACTGAACAAATATCATAACATGTCAGGCTCAATAGAAGTAATGGGGGTTTCACCAAAGCAATAGAGTAAAATGAACCTAAAACTTTATTTTAAAGATGAATCAGAAAGAATAAATTTCATCAGGAGCTGGCATTATAATAAATTTAGGATTTTAAAAAGATACTTGATTTGATGTTAAAAAATAGAATCTTCAGCTTAGGAAACCATGGCCTAGGTTTGACGCTTTTTTCCCGCTTCATCAGACCCCTTTTCCAAACACTGATTCTCTTAGGTTATAGAACCCACATTAGGTGCAAAGGTCAAACCTGATTATAGGTTTTATGTTCTGATTACCTGCATGAATATGAGGCGGAAATTTATTGCTAAGGAGGTTTAATGCATCTCTGGATCAAGAAGTTCTAATACAGCTTTTATCACTCAACTGGACACTTGCTCAGGGAATGCTGATTTTTAGGGTTGATCCAGGTGCAATAAGTTATTTATTTTCTCATAGGATGCGTCACTTCAAAATTTTGAGAGTCTCTTTATTTCATATGTGAGAATTTACTCATGTTTCTAAGCAAGTTCACTTGTTTTAAACCCTGAAATATAATTAATGAGGATTTTTTAAGGTCACTAGAGCTCCTCTCAACTTTTGATGGTGCAATAAGGTTAAGTTTGAACCTTATAAAATTATTCTTCTGGTAGTTGACGTTATTAGTACCAAATCAACAACTTAAAAGTCAATTTATATGAAAGAAATTATTAAAAATATTCAATAAGTATATAGTAATTGTGAAATTCAGTATGTGTAAACTAAGACTCAAAAAATCTCATTCTCTCTGTAAAATGCGATTATGTATCTTCACTAGGTTCAGGGTCAGTGGAGTCCAAAACCAAATTGTAGATGACCTTACGGGTTTTTAAGAATGTTATAATATGGAGCTTCAGTGTGTTTATAATGATGTGTTTGTATTTTAAGATTGACTGTAGCTTTTGAAGCTCCTGTGGCTCTCTTGGCTCTAAAAGCTGTCCATGTGTTCTTTTCCATACCATTAATTGCTGTTGTGAAATTTATTTAATTACTAAACTGGTAACTATTTCATTATATGGAGTCAACAACACAGGGAAATTTCACATAGTGATGATGATTTGGCCGTAATTAGTAGGGGAATCCAAAGGTATAAAAAGAGGCTCAAACAGGGGCATCTTTTTCAATGTCAGGAAAATGCTCTTTTTTACTGATATATATACTGTGGCATCCTCTTACGCCATTGATACAAGTCTAAAATTATTTTGGAGGTTGTTGTTTATAAAATGCTTCTATCATCATGACTTATAGATTGATTGAAGGTATAAAAGGCACACAAAATTGCTAAAAGTATTTTGATTACTGGCCAGGTTAGGAGGGACTTTGTCATTGTCCTGGACAACTATAGGATTAACAACAATATTAGTTGAATTATTATTGGGTTATATTGAAGTTTCATATTAAAGAGAGAAAATAACCCCTTTATATGAGCCTTTCTCAACATTAATCTCCCTAAGACGAGACCTAGGGAAAGATTCAGATGCTGAGCGTGGACTCAGTTATATGTAATATGGCTTGTATTATCTTTGATAGAATAAATGGTTCCTCTTCTCATGATAACAGTTGGAGGTCCCGTCCAGATGTCCTGTAACATTCATTTTGTCCTCCACGCATAAATTAGAGCACAACTTTCTGTCCCTCCTCAGATATTTGCAACTTGGGTCTTCTGTCACTCTCTTTAGTAATCTCCTTAAGTGACTTCATAGAGTTTTTTCTGATTTTGAGTTTAAACAGACGTACACCTCTTCCATCTCCTTTTGATATCTTCCAGGGGGTAAACTCTTCCTACCAGCGTTCATTATTGACGCTAACAAGCTTGGTAATGCAAAATCTCTTCTATATAGCGCTTAAGTTGTTGAAATGCCAATAGTTTATGGTGGCTTAACCAGTTAGCGAACAGGGCTAATGGAAATAAGATGTCCCATTCTATACCATGGTTGACAGAAATCTTCTTTAAGAATGAAGCAATGGTTCCATTCATTTTTTCCCACAATTCCATTTCTTGAGAGTGTGTATGGCTTGGTAAACTGTTTCTTGATGCCATTAAGTCCATCATTTCTTAAAAACAACTGAAATAAAGCTGCTTCATTAATACATTTTGTATCTATGGGAATCTGTGTCAATTTATAACCTGGTTGTACAAGAATATCAAAGTAGTTATAGAGGTAAAGGAAATGGCTGAAATTACTTCTTGTAGGGAGTGTGTCTCTAACTCTCCAAGGATAAACCACTAATAAACCCAACGTAAAGACACCTTGTAGTATGGCAGCACTATCATAGCTTTCAAAAATAGCCCAGAAACCCCCTTGAGGAGGTAACCCTCGACCAGCAAAAGGTATTATATGATGAATAAATAATCAAAATGGGCTAGATTCCCAGGTAGAGGAGATGACCAAAAGAGATATTGAGCAGAAAAAAAGCACTTTTTAGGGAAAAGTGGCAAGATCTGAGTTGAATTGGCGGTGCTTGGAAACATTCTAGCCAATAATATAATACTACAATTCATGGTGGTTAAAAGCCTTGAGCAGGTGTGAACTTGATTTTTGACAACAAATGCACTATACATTTTTTGCAATATTAAATTTTGTAAGCAATTCTAGTCCCATTTATATATACAAACGTACAATCTATCCTCATTTGTATTGTAACTTATGATTTTAGGTACTGTTTATGTAACATCATAGACCCAATCACTCAATTTCTAAGATTTACCTGAACCTTTTTAACCTTGACTCAGCGTTTATCCATAGTGTACCTGAGGTCAGGGAGGACGGTTAACTTTACCCTTTTGGCCTTTCTCATCTCATCCTTGTCCTTTTTTATTTACTCCAGAAGATATGTAATGGGATATGAAATTAACCTCCGGTTTCTGTGGCTCCGCCTCACCTCAGGAGCCTCAGCCAGTGAAAAGTTCTTGTGTGCTGATGAATAACTTCATGGCTGCAACTGCCAGTGTGACTTGGGACCAGCGGCATCTGGTAACAGCCTATGGAATGCATCGAATTATGTCTTGAGCATGGTCACAACTGCAACCTGAGAACCAGCTGTTTTTTGCTGCATCAAATCCTTACATGACATCAGGTATTCCAGCCTCCTTCTCACCCTACGAGAGGCCACAATCTCCTCCACCTCCCACTCTAGTGTACCATCCATGAGATATGAATCTGAGGTCTTAGGAGGAATTTCCTCAAAGAGAGTCAATTTACTTTCTTGAAACGTGACAAAGATATGGAACTTTTGCGGCAGATCCAGCTGGTAGGAGGCATGGCCCATCTTTCTAACCATGTGGTAAGGTCCTATAATCTTTGCCCCATCTTCTTACAAGGCTGCTTGATATTCATATTCTTAACATCAAGCATCACGAGGTACCCTTCTTTATATTTAAGCACAACTCTTCTCTTACCACTTTGCATTCTCCTTTTATACCTTCATGGCAGCATCCAAGTTCATATTTAACCCCTGGTGTATTTTCTTGATGAACTTAACTAAGTACACACTGCTTCCTTCTTATTCCCACAACTGTGTTCCATGTTAAAAGCGGGGTTAAATACATAACTGGCAAAGAAGGTAGAATACCCAATGAAAAAATTCTGGGCGTTGTTATAGATGAACAGCGCAAAAGGGATGTATAAATTTCAATCTGAATGGTCAGCTGCCATGGAACACCGCAAAAGTTGCTCCAAGCACTGCTTCACTTGCTTTAAATTCCCATCTGATTGCGTGTGGAAGGCAGTAGAGAAGCACAGATAAGTTAGAAGGGTCTTTTGTAATTCTTTATAAAATACTGGCGTGCACTGAGGTCACAGTCACGAATAATTTATTGGGGAAACCAAGGGCGGAAAACACATGAGAAACAAATAACTTGGCCATATGGGCCTCACTTACTGTGTATTACATGTAATGAAATGGGAAAACTTAATAAACCGGTCCACCACTACCATGATAGCTCAAACCCCTTCAACATGGGTAATTCCACAATAAAGTCAATAAAGAGAGAAGTCCAAATTGCCACTGCCTTTTGGACAGGTACCAACAAGCCTGCAAGAAATTTGACGATTTAGTTTCATCCTATTGCAGATAAGGCACTCCTTTGTATTTTTTGAAACATGTGCATAAATTTTCTTCCACTTATGCATATGTCAGATAAGCGCCAGAAGTTTCGCCTTCCCAGGGTGCCCTACAATTATATCATTATGATGGTCTGTGATTATTTCCTGCAAAGTGGTCCGGCGGGAACCCATAAGCATCCAAGGAACCATACCAAATTGTCCATATATAGTGCCCCTTCACCAACTTCTCCTGATTTAATTGGCACTTATCAATAACATGGGTATATTAAGGGGATTTGATTGTGAGAAGAAGACCTTTTTGAACATACCATACTCCTCAAGGTTCTTAAGAGAAGCAAGAACAGAAGTGCAAGGACTAGAGGAGGTTTGCTTGGATATAATATTACCAAGGGGAATCACTAGGTGGGAGTTTATTAAGCTCCACTTCCTTGAGTCATGAGCTAAGGTGAAATTCCGTCTTAAGGCATCAGTCAATTAGTTCAACTGGCTTCTGTGAACTCTTAAGTGAACACAAATTGGCAAGGGTCCCATGCCAGCGAGTTTTAATATGAGGTCAGGACATGAGGTTCTCAGAAGTAAAGTAAAGCCCAGTGATCAGTATGCACCCAGAATGATAGGAAGCATATAGATGGAGGCGCAAGTAAGTCAACGCATCCACTACTACCAACAGTTATTTATACCAAGCAGTGTAATTTTACTCAGGCAATTTTTTCTTGCAGGAGAAATATCCCACTGTATGATTGACTCCATCCATGCCCACTTGCAACAGAGCAGCAGCTAAAAGCAAATTTTGAGGCAACGCTAGATACTATAAACTCCTATTCTGGATCAACTTGGTGAAGTACTGACATGGTTGCCAAAGTGCACTTTACAGCTTAGAAAGCATCATTCAATTTAGATGAAGCTGAAGGGCTTTAAAACAACTGGCCTTATTAAAAAGGTTAAGCAACCTAAAAAAGTTGGGATGAACTTCTTAAGGAAGGTGCATGTCCCCAAAAAGCTTCAAAATTTCTTAATCAAAGTTAGTATGGGCTAAACACGAATAGTTTTTTTCCTTGTTTGGAATGATCATATGTCCTTTGTCAAACACAATATTGCCAGAAGGCGACCTGGGACTTAAAAACTCACACTTACTGATCTTAAGCGATAATATTACCGCTCTCAAATTCTGCGCCACTTGCTGCAGGTGAATCACATGGGATTCTTGATCAGGAGAGAAACCCAGGTTGTCATTTATATAAGTTACAGAGCATACACCCAACAACATTTTCAAAACTGCATCAATACGACGTTGATAAACTGCTATTGTACTCTTAAGCCCAAGTGACATGCCCTGCAATTATAAAATCCTCTTCATGATTTGGAATGCAGTGAGCCTTTCCTACTCTTTTTCAATACAGATCTGGGTACAGGCGTTCAAGAAATCCATTTTGGAGAATACATTAGCTTTATCCACATAGAGGAAACATGTGCCTCCATAAAAATAGGATGCAGATTGGGTATAATGACATTATTCAAGTTACCATAATCTATGTAAGGCCATAGTGTACCATCTGTTTTTTCCACGAAGAGAAAAGTTGAGCATATTAGGAGAGGTACGCTGAAATATGGTTCCTTTAAATGTTGTTCTGTAACCCAAACATCTGATAATGCCTCTTCACGCAGAGTCAAAGGGAAAATTGGGGAGTAAATGAAAAAAAATTTACAGTGAGCTTAAAATCACAATCAATAACCAATTAATCAGGTAAGGCATTTTTTGAAGCCGCATTAAATGAAGAATTCAACCTATCCAAACGAGGGGTAGGAATGTTTCAGTAGTGGGCTTCAGCTGAGGCGTAAGACTAAGCTTATATACATTGGACTACTTTGGATGTTTCTTAGAGTGCTTCTGTCTGACGTGGGAATTATTAGTTCTTGATTACTCACCAAGGACAAAGTTAAGATATTGGCCTTCAAATTGGTTTTGAAACAAATTTGCGCCACCATTCTGATCCTAAGATAATTGAGTACAGCAGTTTTTTAACTTCCAAGAAGTGGTCAGCCAAGCAGTATATACCACCTTAAAAATCAACCAGTTCCTAAACTTATAAAGTGGGAATACCATGGGAAGCACTTTCTCTAACCATACCACCAGGTAAGTAGCCTAACTCAAAATAGTCAGTTAGGCTTAGATCAAAAACTTCTCTGAGTCCCCAGTATCCACTAAATTGTTGTCCTAAACTTCCCTGAGGGGAAAGAAAGATTAGCAGAAAGAAAAAAATACCCAGAATATTCATTAAAAATGCAGTTAAGGACACTAACCCCAAGGTGGGATCAAACTCACTTGGAGGCAAGCCACCAGGATATATATTTAAAAGTAAAAAAGGTGGATCGACCTTAGGACAAATATACCACACTGAGTTTTTTTAGCCTGTGCTGGTTTTGAACTTGTTTAAATCAAACCCAACCCAGAATGAAGTAAAAACCACCCCGCTATGCTACCACTCCTCCCAAGATAATTATTTATATCAGAATAAAGTGGTATATCTCGCCATTATTATAACTGAGGGAACATACCCAGCAACATCTTCTGAAAAGAAACAAACATTGCCATAATCATTTTATAAAATCTTTTGCACCTCATGAATTCAGAAAATCATGTTGGGGTTAGGCCAGAATTCTTAGAGATGATCCCATCTACAGGAATTGGCTTCAATTGGCCCCTGCCATATCTTAAAAATGTCTCATTTCTATATATGTATATTCTATAAAAATGGTGTTTAGGTTGTAAAGGCACAATACCCGAAATAATAACTATTTTCACAATGTTAATCAATAACAATACACTTAAAAACCCTTCTGCTAAGGGTTCACTGTGTTCCAGGAAATAGATTTCTAAAATGGAATGCTTAACGGATAAATTTCTAGCTAAAACTTTGTGGCTAAACTACTGCCAGCCTTCAATTTTCTTTAGGAGTGAAGGTGCTGCACTTTAAGATACCATCAATTTTACAAGAAATTAAGCCTTCTGAAGGTGGTATTTATTAGGTAGTCACAGATGAAAAACTCTAGTAAAATCACTGAAACTATTAATTAAAATTTTGAGGCTAGACTTCTGCCAACCTTTTAGTTTTCCCAAGAGCAAAGGCACGGCGCTGTAAGATGTCACCAATGTTAAAAGTGAATTGGGCCTCCCAAGGGCGGTAGTTATAGTGGTGGTCATGGTTGAAAAAATCTCCAGTGAAACTTCTGAAATACTTAAAAACAAGGTAAATCTGAACCCCTGTCAACCCCACAAGTTGCTCAAAGTTTGAAGGCCCAAACTTCCAGAAAATCCTCCATTTCAGAAGAGAATGGGTGTTCCCCAGGGTGGTATATATAAGCGTTGCCATTCATGGAATCTTTGCAGCAAATTATTTGAAGCATTAATTAATAATTCAGTTGTAAGCCCTGCCAACTCTCAAGTGCTCCTGAAAAAGAATAAATGAAAGTAAATGAAGCTTCTATTTGCAAAGGGTAATTCATATTTTCAAAGGTGGTGTTTATAGGGGTCCCTGCCAGTGAAACGTTTGAGGCTAAATTGATGAACCCCCTTTAGTTGGGGTGGGGTATTCACAAATAAGGGAACGAATCATAGGAATGAGGAGGCAAGTGGAGCCTTTCACCTTGAGTGTCCGCTGGCTGGCTCATTATGCTTCTTTTGGATAGTGACGTTCTGAACATCTCAAGCCCAAGTATGGCCTAGAACCAACCAAACATCCATAAAATAGACCCCTTAAAAGCGTTTAAACCAACTAGGCGCACAGAACCCATGGAATGTTTGGAAGGAAGGGAAAACAGGTTGCCCCACTTCCAGAAGAATTTAAAACCCTTATATTGCCATCAAAGGCAAATTGGTGAAACCTGACGCAGCCCCTCAATGGCTCAAGAGGCCGAGTGAGGGCAGGTTTTGTTAAAAATTAATAAAAGCTTTTATAAAATAAGAGCCTGGGAAGCAGGACCTCAAACAGTCCAAACCCACCAGTTGCTTGCAGGGAGGGAAGGAGCCATCCTGTGGGAAGTAAAAGAGAAAACGCTGAGCTGGCATATCACCAAAAATGAACAATAAAGCCATAGTGAAAGATTAATGACCACAGCAACTGCCAACGCAACTTGATCATCACCATAAAGGTATCCCTCACATTAGAAAACCCCACAAGTATTATATAGGTCTGGCCGCCTAATGTAAAGAGAGTGTCTCTAACTCTCTAAGAATAAACTAATAATAAAATCATCGGAAAAGTACCCTGTAAGGTGGCAAAATCTTCAAATCTTGCAAACAAAGTTCGGAAACCCCATGAGGAGCTAACCTTCAAGATAAAAAATTATCATATGATAAATAAATAAGGAGGCTTTAATACAAGGTAGAGGAGATGACCACAGATAGATTGGTCAGAAAATGTACCTTTTAGTGAGAAATTGGGAAAGAACCTGAACTGATTTGGTGAGGATTAAATGATTCTAGCCAATATTACAACACCACCATCCATGGTGGTTCTATGCCTTGTGTAGGTGTAAACGTAAACCTTTTATACCAGCTGTACTTTACCAATTTTGTATTATCTAATTTTGAAAACGAGTCTAGTACTTGTTTTATTGCAAACAAAATGACTCATCCTCATTTAAATTGTATCTGGTGATTTTTGGTACTGTTGATGTAACATCTCAGACCCCATCACGAAATTTCTGGGGATCTACCTGGGCTTCTTGGCCTTGACCCATCATTTATCCGAAGTATACCTGAGTTTAAGGAGGACGGCCAATTTTACCTCTTCAGCCTTGATCATCTCCCCCTTGTTCTTTTGGTTCACTACAGATATCATGTCATGGAACATGACACTTCTGACCACTTGATAAAGTGACCTATTATAACAATTATGAAGTGAATTTCACTGGATTACTATGGAAAGGCTCCTACAACATTGATAGAGATGTTGTGAAAGGTTGCGTTTGGAGGGAAAGGATAAAATTTGGACTTCTTTGGGAGTGACATGTATTGAGCACATTTAACACAGAGATCCATAGCTTGTTTAGTATTAACCAACATTGCCACCCTGTATAATATCTCCTTTAGATGCTAATATTCCTCCATATTCTTCCATGGCCTATTTGATGGTGTCCTTTTGCGTTTATCGCCATTTGTTCACCTAAATTCACACACATTAACCATAATTGTATAATATCTTCTTTTAGATGTACTTCTCTGAAACTCGTTGCTCTTATAAAACCTATCAAAATTTTCAACATTACTTCATCATCTTCTTTTTATTTATACTTTGGTTTTTAACAAGTTCATAAACAGTATTGTTTTTGTGTCGATGCAAGTGGAAAATGAGCAATTGTGACAAGCCCTCCACGTTCATGTGCTTCTCTCCAGTCCAGTACAGGATCTCAAAGTCTTTTTGGAGATTGTTTCTACTCTTCACAAATAGGCTATTATTAAAATCATAATAAACCCACCTAGTAGGGTGCTAACCCCCACATAATATATAATTTAACCCAGAAAACCCCCATGAGGAGTAACCCGTGAGTGAAGCAAAAGGTACAATGTGCTAATAAAAATTAAAACAGCCTTTATTTAAATGAAGAGAGATGACCACAGAGAGATTATTTGGAGAAACACTTTTTTAAAGGAAAATTGGGCATTGGCCTGATCGATTTAGTGGGGCTTGGCATTAATTTTAGCCAATAAATCAATAAAACCAAATGTGGTAGTTCTATACCTTATATAGGCGTGAACTTGAGATTTTGACACCAGTTGCACCTTACCAATTTCCATTATAAAATTTTGTAAAAAAGTCTTATCCCCGTGTGCTAAGCAAAAATAATACCTATCCTCATTCAAACATAATTGGTGATTTTTTTACCGTTAATGTAACATTCCAGACCCCATCACACGATTTTAGGGATTAACGTGCACCTGCTTGGCCCTGACCCTGCGTTTATACACAGTTTATCTGAGGTCAGGAAGGCCACTATGACTCCTTTGTCCATGCTCATTACCTCCTTGTCCATTTGATCTACTCTGGAAATCATGTCAACGGCCATGACAAAGTCATAACCCTGCAAATGAACGGCCCCTCTTGCAGTTCTAAAATACGGGTCCTTTTTATTTTCAACCATCTTAAATAGGCGTGATCCATGACTATCTTGATGTGTAAGCTGTAAACATAAGGTTGAAAGTGGAATACTGCTTTGATTACAGCTAAGCACTTACACTTATTCTATGTATTTGTGTTAGGCTTTTATAAAAGTCTTTTTACTAGAATTATATAGTTGATCTACCTCATTTTAGTTCGACTGAGCTAAGATGGCACCAATACCCACATCACTGACATTGATGTAAATGTAAAAAGTTTTTGCAAAGTTCAGGTATATCTTTATTGGATTTTCCATTATTTTATTTCTAAGTTATTGAAGCATCTTCTTGTTCTTGTTCCCAAGTGATCAAGACTCCTTTGTTCACCATGTGCTTAAGTGGCTCAGCTATGCCCACAAAGTTTGGAATGAATTGGTTGTAATAGCCTTCCCTGACAAAAAGTACTTGGAAATCTCATTCATCTAAAGGAATCCATACTTGCAATGCTTTGACCTTCCCAGGTTGGGGCTTGATTCCTCTGTGGTTTATTTCATGGACAAGGAATCTTTACTGAGGAATTATAAAAAGAGCATTTGCTTCTTTTTAGTTTGATGTTGTTCTCTTTTGGCAAGTAAAGACTTCCTTTGGTTAAGCCTTATTATCCTTGAATGTCTTTCTGTTTACTGTGATGTTGTCTAGGTAAATTTGAGTACACTCAACATCCTCAGATCTCCAAAAGTTAATTTATAACTCGTTGGAAGATAGATGAGGAGTTGAACATGCTCTGTAGCATATGTGTTGGTTTGTATAATTTGTGGCTGGTTATTAGAGTCACTTCTTTCTCCTGGCCTTTAGGAGATAGCTCCATCTGAAAGTATCCGCTAGCTAGGTCCAACGTAGAGAAGTAACGCGATTTTCTACGTTGTTTTAAGGCGTCAATGGTGAATGGTAACGGTATATTATCTTTCTTAGTCATGTAGTTGAGTTGTTTATAATACATGACTATTCTGTGGGTCCCACCCTTCTTCCGTACTAGTAGGAGGGATGAAGCCCATGGACTTTTATAGAGGTGTACTAGACCTGAATCTATAAGTTGTTGTAAATCTGGGAAGTGACTCAAGCTTACACTTGGATTAGTGGTAAGGCTTTTGCAAAATGGTATGGTACTCCAAGTGTCATTCTTGTGAATTCTTTTGCAAAGAGCATAATCATTGGATCCATTGCTAAAATTTTTTGAGTATTTATCCAAGAGGTTGTTAAATGCACATTCTTCTTTCTTAGGCGGATCTTACAGCCCAATCTAGGCAATGCAAACAATGGCGAGACCTGACTCAACGTTTGCGTAGCAATGCATCTTCGCTTAGGCTATGGTTTAACCTTTCTTGATACTAACAGGGTACTACACAATGTTCCCATACAGGGCTATAACTTCTCTATGTTATGTTAAACAAAAAATCTAATCACAATATGGGTTTCATGATTTTTAACTCTTTCAGAAAAAGATCTTATGCATTGTTTGTTCATATATTAATACTTATTTTAACCAGCATAGCCTTCTGTAATTTAAGTAATAAGTCCAAAGTCTCATTGACATACAAGGGAAAACCGGACTCAGCTTTTAATGTTGTTGGTAGCTGTTTTCTCTTTGGCTTCTATATTTCTGACTGGGTAAATGGAATGCTCCGCTTAAACTAGTCATAGTTAAATCTTCCACTCCTTCTTCTCTTTGCTTTGGAACACAAGTGACATCTGGGCTTAGCTTTTAATGAATGAACTCTGGTTGAAATTTATAATTTTCCAAATTTGACTAGGAATTTTGGTCCTATGAAGAAATTGCAACAGTTATTATCAAGGATCACATATGGAGCAGACAAAACAATGCGTCAAATAGTAAGGGTTTTGCAGAATAGACTGCTATTGCTTTGGTTGACTCAGGCCCATCAATTCTTAACCTGGTCTGTTAATAAATGCCCCAGTCAAACTTCAATCTCTTCATGAGCTTAGAAGACATGATGTTAACTGGGGTGTTAGTATCAAGTATTGATAAATTTTTCCTTTATGTTTGGTGACTTCCAATTTTATAATGCTCTTGTCCAAAAGCTATTCCTGCAGTAAGAATGGCACAGCCTTTCTGATTGAGTTTCCTAACTCCTTGTTGAGAAATTGGAATGCCCACATCATACAGCTTAATAGATTATATGGATAATCAGATTTAACCACAGGGGATGAATTATATGATACCATAGTGAATGTGGGAGCTTTCATTGATATGGTACTATTGTTGGCATTATTTCCTGATTAATTGTTAACTAATTTCAAATTCAATTGTGTCAAATTACAGATGTTCTGTCAAGGAAGATTCTAACAAAGTTTACAAGCGATTTAATTATTAATTTAGTTATTATTAGTTAAACTATCTTTTATTAAACAATAAGGTTTGTTGCCAGTTAATAAGGGTTTAGTGGCAGTTTCTGGGCGTTGACAACGCTTTTATTGGCAGCAACTTGCAGGTTAGCCTAAAAGCAATGTGACCTGCTATTAATAGGTAAAAGGTTATTTTATTTAAAAGTTGAAAGTTAAAAGAGATAATCCTCTGGGGTTGGGTAAAGGTGTTAGGACACTCTCTTTAGCTATCCAAACCACAGTAGGGGTCATGACCTAATCAGCGAGGAAATCTGATTAGTTTTATAAAATAATTATTTTAGACAACTCCTAAGGGCTAATTTTATTAGCAATGTATGTCATTCCTATTGAGGTGCCAACGGAAGAGTTGGGCGCCAAATTTTATATATAATCCCGCTAAAATTATTTAATAAAGTAGTCAGACAGTATTATCTTAACTTCAAAAGAAAACTTTAGAAAGTTTTACAATTTTTTATTGGCTCTTATGATTAGAGTGAAAAAGATAACTTTCTCTTATATATTTGTCCCTTGCCAACTCTTAAAGTAGAGTAGAAGGGATAGGGTTTCGCCTTGTCAAAGTTTTTCATATGCACTCAAGCACTTCAGTGAATGGATCAATTCCCTTGTTGTCCATAAGTTGACAACTTTTGGGATTAAAATTGAATGGATAGTTTTCTCTTGTTTGGAATATTTTTGAGTATTTCAAGTTTATCAAAAGAAGGAGCGTCAGCATCTTACATACTCATATTGGTCTTGGAGAGTTCAATTAGTATATTAGACTTTATACTATTATCAACCCACCCATTTATTACAAATCAACAATTTATTCATCGCATACCTCAAACCTATTTAGTAAACATAAAATTGTTACACTCCTCATGAAAGCAAGACTTCTTGCACGCCTTGGGCGACTTGCAATACTTAGATAAAATCTTATTAAGAATTATCCTCAAGATTCATGCCATCCGCGATGCTGTCATTGATTAATGTGGAATATGAAGCTTATGTCAAGTAAGACTGTTTGGTAGGCTCAAACTTCTCTTGCTTTGGTCTTAGGCAAGCGGGAAACTCCGCTTTACTTGGAGCTCTGATGACATAGTATTCATAATCAACCCATGAACCAGGCTCCTCTTCATTGATTTCGTTGGTGTGGTGTACAACCCAATTAACTAATCCTACAACCTCCTCTTAGGTTCTTCTTTCTTTTCTTCTTTTAGTTTAAGACAACATCTCACAAAATCGTTCTTATTTCTGACAGTTGCTCATTTAAACTTGGTGAAATTTGGGTACTTACATTATACTAGAAGTTAAGCCTTATCCTTGGGCTTATCATTTTGCTTTGAGCAACGTAAATTGGCCTTTTTAATAGAGGGCGTTGCTGATGGTTCTTATGGTTCTTGTGTCTTACCTCCGTTTTATGTGCGGCTTTAACGCCACTCAAGGCCTCCTCAATGGCCTTCATATATTCAGTGGGTTTCATAGCCAAAGTCATGTGTATTAGTAGTTGTGGGTGTAATTTTAGTGAACTAAGCAGATTAACTTCACGGTAAATAAATCTAAGGCTCCTGACATCCAAAGCTGTTGTGCCTTGAGATAAAACCAGTTTGCGTAGTTCACAATTGATTATGACTTCCATATTCTCATGGTAAAGAATTATTAATTCTTATTTTGCACATCCTAAGCACTTTAAACCTTGGTAATAAGACTCTCTTTAATCTCAGATCAAGTGTGGTGGGGTGATATGTAGTACCTAACACCTTGTGTGCTTCTCAGCTCACACATTATTGTACATGGTGGGCTTTCTGCTTGTCTCTGACCCCATCCATGATTTTTTATACAACTTAAGAAATCTATTTATAGTTCTCTCACTAGAAGTCAACTGAGTCTTGAAGTACAAGAGAAAATAGAATTTCTTTGGGCAAAATCTGATATCTAGGTTGTGCTACCATTAATGAAGTGTTAGTACTAATGGTGCGTCCTCCAAAACTAGGTAACTTTTTGAGATGGGGTAGACGTCACACTTGCATGGTGTCCATGTCCTTTTTAAAGTGATCCAACTGATTTTTTGGCTTTTCAGTTTGGTAAAAATTGAGTTGTGGCTTTGTACAGTTATTGTTGTCACTTTCCAAGTGCTACATCTTATTTCACACTTGAGTTATATCCTGCTCGCAATTTCATTCCTGTGTTGATGATGTTCCAACTCTTATTAACTCAATAGTTAAGGTAGTTATACTCAAATTAATTCATTGATCATTTGGTACATACTCTCTAGGTCAAATCTTCTGGAAGTATCTCTCCAAGGTACACTTCCGTGGTATTATTATAGAAATCTCCACATGTGCTCAGTGATGCCCCCCTTAGTGGGAACCAGTTATTGCCAAAGTGGCCCATTTGCTCAGGAGGTGCTGATGTTTGGGGTTGAGCACTTGCAACAAATTATTAATTTGTTCACAGGGTGCGCCACGAGGCGAATCAGGATTTTTGCTTTTCTGTAGCAGGGACTTTTTCTCATGGATACAAGAGTTTACAATAATGTTAAAGCTTTAGATTAAACAAAATGGGGCTGCTCCTGAGCACACCAGAATTCTCTTAATCTCTACAGACAACAGGAAGTCTAAGTACAAATCTTTATAAAAATATACCTATATTTGGTGTTATTAGCACCAAATAAATATGACAATAGAAAAAAAAGATTCTTTGAAAGATGTTATTTTATTGATATGACCTTAAAAATACATAATATATGGAAAATTGGGGTATTTAAAGTAGACTTGATTTATATCAAATTAAGTTTTTCTTAATGCTATCATGCATTTTTTTGCTTAGGTTTAATCCCAGTGGAGTCCAATTCTTTAGTCCTCCGGGATCTTATGGGCTTCTTTCTTATATTGTTTGGAGCTCTAGACTGCTTTTAAATGTATAGTTGCTGCTCTGAATGCTCCTGGTGTTCTTGTGGCCATTGTGGAGGTTTCAGCTGCCTAGGTTCATTGGTAGACTCAATAAATGAAGTTTAAAAAATTGATTCTTTTCTCATTTTAGTATAATTTGTATATCTAAGCTCTGTAAAAATTGGAAAACTTTCTTCAGTTGGCTTTTTGTAATTCTTCCATCATCAGCAGTTGAACCTAAGGGTATAAAAAGAGGTTCCTCTAAGGCGTCATCTGCATCTTCATGTGCATAGTTGTTGCGCCAGTAATTATTCTTGCTTGTACTCTAATGTCATGCTGACCATCGGAAAGAATATTTTTAGTGGTCAGAAGTTATATAATGTTATCCATTGGTAAGAATTTTAGACTCTTCAAAGCCTATAAAAGGGCTTCATATTTACAAAAATTACATTATAATCGCTGGTCATGTTAGTTTGTACTTAATCTTCATTCTGGCTTGATAGAACATTAGTACCATTTTTAGACATATTATAATGGGAGTTTCATGAGGGGTTTTCAATAGACAAAGAATTAACCCCAATAGTTTGGTGTTTCGCAACAAACTCCTTGAACTTTTGATTCAAACTCTTTTGAATCATGAAACATTCTTTAAATTATCGAGCTTCAAGTGTTGTTTGGCACTGTGAACTAATCACATTATTCTTGAATAGTATCTTTCCCTGATGTAGATTATATAACTGACAACGTAATTTACTTATGCCTGGGAAGATCTGAACTGCTGAAAGCATGGCAGAATCAGTGGTAATGCTGGCATAATTTAGGGTTCTTTAGGTGGCTTCAGAAATCTAACTTGATAATTTTTCTGTTATTTTTCCTACCACATGGTTTCCCTTTTTAACATCTGTGGTTAAGTTTTTATTTTATGACTCAAACTTAGCATCCACATGATATAGTATCACTAAATTTGTCCTGGTGGTTAATGTTTAAGAATTGTTGTGGAGACCTTATTTGTCACCTAAGTATATACTTGGCTGTGTGTGGGTGGTTCGTCTTGTTTAAGCTGATTTCTGTAAGGGGTTCCAAGGCCTTATATCCTATCTTGTATATGACTGCTCCTATTCCCACCTTGGCCTAGCGGTTTGTACATTATGAGGATTAAGCTTAAATACCAAAAAATCTCTCAGTTACACCGCCAAAATAGTTCATCTTACTCCAGGTAAGTCTCCTATAAAGCTACCTCTTTTCCTAAAATTACCACCCTATTCCCAAATCAAAATCTTAGAAATCCCTTTCTTTTAATGTTCACAATGAGAAAAATTAATTTCACTGTGAGCTTCAATTTTCAAGCTTACAATTCAGGATCTCAGTTTTATAAAATCCAAAATTTCTTTTTGGATTTTTGTTTCCTGAGATGATCAAATGCCAGCTTGCCGCAGGTAGAGCACATTTGAATTAGAAAAATTTTAAAAAAGTTAACATTAATTGATTAGGGAGCAGCAAATTATGGTATGCCTCGTCACCACTAACAACACCAATTACCATGGGCCATTTTGCAGTTACAACCTTTTCTTCCAAGCGCAAACAGCAAAGAACCTAAAACCAGATAAAGGGGATGCAGCACCCAAGAAGAGCACTAGTAAGCCCCAAACCCCAATCTCATTATATAGGCCAATAACTCACTTTTGAGGGTACTAGCTTAATTTAGCCTTTACCTGTTTCTAAAAAAAAGATTTCACGATTCCAATTTTGTTCTGTCATTCCATTCTAAATAATCATTTTGAGTATCATGGTGTGCATCACAGATAGCTAGCTTTCACTAAAATGGCTGGGCCCTCATTAGATAGAGGGCTTAAGAGCTATATTAAAATCTATCTTTTTCGCTGATAATTCCCAGAAGTTAACTGCAAAGGTTTATTTATGTGCACGATTTGCGTTGATTGATATTGATATATGGGTGATAATAGTATGGAGATTCTTATGTAGAAGAATAAATAAACCAGGTTCTGATATGGTCCAACTCTAAACTTGGAATATTCCACGAAATGCTGATTATGCTGACAATTAAGGACTTCTTCCCACTTCCAGAATAACTTAATCTACTCTCAGATCCAAAGGTTCCTGGCCTTAGTTCCCATTACTCTGAATCAGTGGAGATCTGCTGCAAAGGTCTGCTTCTCTTCTAAGGATATCCAATATATACTCTTTATCACACAAAAGAGTCAACAATTATTGTACTACAATAATAACAAACTGAAGATAAAAAAGAACTTATTACTATATTAGCTGCTTTAAAAATATAAAATACTATAAATTTTTAGGGAATTTAGTGCCAACTACTATGTTGGCGCCTCAGCAAGTAAACAGCAGCCATTGCTGTTGAATTTCCCTTTGAAGTCTTTTCCAGTGATGGTCTTCTACATCATGTTAAGGATTCATCTGTTGGACTTCCCCAAGACCTAAAAACGAAAGAGTCAGAAAACGTGTCCCTAACGTTTTCAGACAGCTAAAAGTCTGATATTTTATTAAGAGTACTTTGGGGGTATGATATAAATAACATCAGCCAAAAAATCTCTGGTTGATTTCAGTGGAATCCTGAGAATTAGGGTAATACTATTATCTCCCTAATTCTCAGCCAAATCGCCCTTTGGGCTGTAACAGAGTTACACCAAACCTGCGGAAAATTGAAGTTGGTCCAAGGGTCCAGTCCATCCCTTCTCTAACTTAGTCCAAACATCTTCTCTACGACCACCCTCTTATAGCCTTGGAGGGGGTTTCACAAGATTCAAATATGCTTCCTCCCAATTATTGTGTGATATATATTAAATCACTGCCTCATTGATATATCCTACCTGCTACCTACCCTCCATCAGACACTCATCCATGAAAGGCAAGTCTTGAGAGCTCAGATAGGCTAAAATGCAATATAATTAATTTGGCTATTCCTAGCCTATTCTGAACTTTGTGCCTCACCAACTTTGAGCCTCATTATATTTAAATACTAAGCATCAAGACATTAAGTAGGTTCGCTTCTTGATTCCTCCAATATTACAAATAAAACACTTATAAGTTTCATTATTTTATTTTACTTGAAGTATTAGTATATTAGATATAAGTGTTTTATATACCCTTAAAATAATTATCTGCAGTAGAGAAACATACTTCTCCTGCAACTATTTGTTGTAATTCATGTGTGAAAAACGCACCAGCGAGCAAACCAAAACCTTGAATTCCAAAAAACGTTTCCTTTCAATAACAGCAAACCAACAACATTTGGCTAGCAAATGCTTAGGTAATGGGACTCTTTACCCATTATAGCAGGCTGCAAACCAAATGATCAATTTTCTAGTTGCAGGTGGCATCACTCACACTTTTAACTTTTACATAAATTCCTAATCAGTCAGTGATGAGCGCCAAACCAATCCCAATCTGTACATCTAATAGTTAATCAATGATCAACTATCAGATGACTCAATTTTGTCAGCAACTCTGCCCAAAGAGTCCTTAGGCATTTTCAGGATTGACCACAGCGAATCTGAACCTGGAAAATTGCCCAAAAATCTTGTGACATTATTAAACCAATATTGAATTTAACCAATATATAATTCATTTGCTAGTGGTATGTATTCCCTAGAAAACCAGCCAATATCCTAGGAAGCTGGGAAGGTTGGCAAAAATCCAACACGTCCCCCCTCTTGCCTAGATTTACAGTGAGAATAAGATTGGGACTGGAGAATACCGCCTTGGGCCAGGTCAAATACTTCCAAGGATTCAGTGGAGCACAGCCCTCTCTTCACTCAACGCTGCTCCTGATAACTTTTAGCCTATGGTTTTCTTCCTTTCTTCCTTGATGCCGCCTCCTCAGAGATCAGTCCTCATAACCCACTGCCATGCTGGCCTAGTTGGTTTGTTCGTGCTGATGCTAATTCCGAAAAAGCTGGTCCCCCCATTCAGGACATATAACCCATCGTCGCTTACAGGACCTTGGTTCAGCATCCTTAATTCCTTGATCACCCTCCTCATCCTTGGCAGGTGGGACTACTGTTGATGTCATTTCTTAAGGAAAAAATAAGAATATGTAATTATATTTGTTCCTGATATTTTTTTTCTCCTAATAACTTTTTTTCTCATATCATTTTTGTATTTTTTTCCTTTTTTTTGAAGAGCTTATTTCATAGATTATAAAATAATTGTACCAAAGATAGAGCTTTATCTACGCTAATATGAATAATTTTGACTATTATAAAAAGTCCAACGTCACCTAGCTTGTTCATCTCATATGTCAAATTTGTCAACTCCTGGTACCAGCAATATCTGGACAATCGTTCTGTTGAAGATGCTGACCTCTTGCAATTATTGAGTTGTGTCGCTTGCAGGACGCCGTTTGCTTGTTGCATGACTACCTTATCTCTGGCGCTTTGCATTGGTACCTCCCTCTTATGGCTCTGATTGGAGGCATGATTTGAAAACCACCTTCCAGTATCCCTTTCTCCATGCTGGACCACTTGTTTAACGTCCTTAATCAAACCCACCATCAATCACTCAATGCTAATCTTACAGCTCAGGCGCCATATTGGGATTAGTTGTAGTTATTGCTGCCTGCCACTTCTTTTTTTCTGCTGTTTTCTTCCATAATACAGAGTATTGTATTTGGCTAGTACCAACATTTTGATTTCTCTTTCCCTGGGCGCATTATCTCAAGGTACAGCTTCTGCTCAAAGAATTTGGCTTTGGGTGGGTCTAGCCCTTGGTAGTGTTCTCTCAAGCATAGATTTTGATGGCTTATTCACTCCTACTGTCATACAACCTCCTTCCCCCAAGAGGCGACATAATCAGAAGCATCCCTGAGGTGAAGATAATGAATAAAAATTTATAAATATACGCTATTATTAGTTTTTATATTTCCCTACTTCTTTTTTTACAACTTTTATCAATTTTTATTGTTTATTTTCTTATTCTTTTTATGGGGCTTGACCTGTACTCAGTTAAGCGTTCCATCTTTTTTCTTTATTCCCTCAAACTAGCTCCTAGGTATACTCTTAATTACCAGTTTTCATGGTTCAAAGACTTTATTTTAAAACAACCATCTATTTTTGGTTTAGCGGTCCTTTTTAGGACTTATCCAAGATCTTAGGACGTAGCCATATTAGTGGTTCAGCGGTCTTTTGGGAACATTTTTATTATTTTTTATTGATGGATCCAAGGCTTTAGGTACTTTGCATGGACCCAGTTCACTATTCTTTCATCCATGAGATTTTTGATGGTATATGCGTCTGTTGTCATCTTGGCAATAATCTCTTATAGCCTGACCACAGCGCATCTAGTTTGATTCTTCTCCCAAAGCCATGTATATCACAATAGGCTACCCTATTGCCTACATAGTATTTGTTCAACGCTGGTTGGTTCTTACTATCTGTCATCTTGGCTTTAAACTTTCTTTAAGGACATATCAAATGCTTGTGATTGCATTTTAAAAATATCTAAAAGTCATAGTAGGTACTGCTTTGCATTATCCCCAACGTTGATTTTACTGCCAATATAGAATTGGCAGTAACACAGCCTTTTGACCATATAATAATTCAAACAATTTTTCTCTGTTGAACTATGGTATCTGATGTTGTAGGCGATTGTTTTTTGAAATAAGGTAAGGTCCTTCATGCAGAAGTTTTCCCAGCGACCAGCTTCCTCAGTGTTGATGCCACCATTTCATTCAATCATCATAACATTCCATTTATTTCCTGAGGCTAGGTAAGTGTTATGATTCCTTGGATAACCATTATTTCATTCAACCTCAGGATCACATGAGACGTGAAATTTGCTTTTTTTTATTGCTCATTACAACTTGAGGGCATTTTTGGTGATAAATGATTTGATCCATATTAAATCGCGTGGTTTTATAGCATCTACTTTTGATAGTTCCTTCACTTGACCCTATTGTTAGATGATTAATTGCAACTATGATATACTTGACTCCCCCAGTGCTCATATTCAGTGGTCGCAATAAGTCAATGGACACTGTATGCCAGGAAAATCCTGGTCAGACAAGTCAATACCTGGTGGCGTTCTTGTGTGGCTTATGTAGTTGGCACTTTACACAGCAAGCCAAATAATTGGCCACATCATAGTTGATAGACTCTCAGTAGTAATAATGACAATTTTTATCAGTTGTTAGACTCAGCCCTCCATGCCTGACAACCTTATATGTATAGAACTATTGCCACTCATTCTGATGGTTTTGAGAAAGTAATTGTTTCCCATTATTCATCTTAAATACTTGTTCACTCTGGGTCTTGGCTTTTTCCATAACTTTTTGAAGCGCACCTTGGGTTTCTTAGGGCACATTCCCAATATCTCCATTGACCATCCGCTGAAATAGCTCATCAGCCTGATGTTATACCAATTGTACAAAAAAACCTTGATAATCCGTCTGTGTTTTGATGAGAAACTCCTGCTTGGTGGACTATTTCAAAGTCGTATGCTTGAAGCTTTAGTGCCCATTGGGCCAGACGTCCTTCTGGCTCCTTTAGATTATGAAGCCAGCGCAGGGAGGAATGGTCTGTCAATACGTTAAAGTGTGTCCCGTGGATATACATCTGAAATTTTTATCAGGCTTAAATTGCCATGAAGCATTCACGCTCAGTAACAGTGTAGTTCTGTTCTGCTGCTGATAACGCCTTGCTCGCATAAGCTACTAAATGATCATCCACAAGTTCTTCTACTTGACTCAGGATGGTGCCGTTCACCATCAACAAAACAATGGGTTGTTTTATAAATTCACAATTGAAGTTTAGATATTCTAACTTGAGATCCTTAAGATACCAGCATAACTCATTAAAAAATCCTGAGCCTCTTCGTTACATACAAAACTTTTCTTAAGATCCTATAGCAAATAGAAAAGGGGCTCGTTGATTTATGCAAAAGCCCATATGAATACTCTATAGTATCTTTACGTTACAAGGAAAACTTGGATATCTCAGACGCTCTTTGGGATAGCCATCTTCTCTATGGCTTTGAACTTCTGCGTTTATAGCTGTAGTCCGCTGAAGTTAATGACAAACCTCAGATATTCCAACTCTTTTTTAAAGAAGTGGCACTTCTAGGCTTGATCTTCAGATTGGCTGAAGATCATCTCTTGAAAACTTCCTCCAAACGGTGTAAATGGTCAATGAATTTCATACTGAACATATTTATATCGTCTAAGTACACCAGGACGCAAGACAATTTCAGGTCATATAATATGGCGTCCATGGCTCTTTGCAACGTTACAGGTGCATTAAAAAGCCCTGAGGCATCTGGGTCAGTTGATACAGCCCCTGCGCGGTGATGATCGTTCACTTCTCTTGATCTCTAGCTGGCAAATAGATTTTCCAATATCCTGAGATTATATCCATTGCAGAGAAATACTTCGCTTCTCCCAGGAGGTCTAATGCATCATCAATTCTTGGTAGTGGATATGAATCCTTCTTTGTTACTTTGTCCAATCTCCATTAATTGATCACCACCCAATTAGAGACATCCTCTTCTTTACTATCAAGACTGGGCTCTTACAAAAGCTTGACAAAAAACTAAGAGCCTGTTTTCTACTAGTTTGGTGATTTCCTCTTCCACTACAACCTTGGTTTCTTTTACCATTAATTTTTCTCATTTGTATTGGTAAATTTTCCCCAGTGTCGACATTATGAATTATGTTCTTTGCACATCCCAAGTCATGATCATCCTGAGCAAAATATTTTCCCAATACTTCTCAATTAATTTGAGCACTTCCTCCTGCTGTCTTTCCATCAGATTAGCGAGTTGCTCCCGGCTGAGTAGTAAATTGATATTGGTGGAAGCCCCTTCTGGCAATCCCATCTTGTTAAGGGTTCCAAAAATTATGGAATTTTCTCAATTTGACCATTGGGATATGATGGATTAATGTGATGATTTTTTTCAATCTTAATCAGTTTTCCACTCAGTTTTTCTAGGTGAACTCGGAGTTCTCCATTACCTGGCATAACTATTCCAGGCGCCACCCATGGATCTAATCTGGACTTCTTTTATGGACTAATGACCTCTCCATTCAGTTTCTCGGGTAATTCTAAAGTCAATCCTGTATTGAATATGATCTGAGATACCAGCGGTATGGTATCAATGTCTTTGTTCATAATTTAAAGCCCCAAATTTCCAGTATTTCCATCAGCATTTCTCTCCTCTTTCATCAAACTAGTTGATAGCAGATTGGGATAATGCCATCATAAAGATTATATTGATAAAATTGTTCCTCCTGGTAAGCAGAGCTTTTTCATTCCGCTGATAGACCAGAGGCAGCGTTTGACCCAATATGGTCAGCTTATTGTCTTCAAATTGCATTTGACTCTGTACTTCCTCAAAAATTTGGTCAAAATTAGAATGACATAGTTTTGGTTGTAAAAAGAATAGCTAAAGAGGATACCAAGAAGAAACTAGAATCTAAGCAGTAGTGTGCTATACAGTCCACAGGAGATGGTAGTATCAGCCTGGTGGTCCCATATTCTCTTTTATGCTTCAAATCAGGCGTGATTTTTATTTTCTTCACTAACTTGGTTAAACAATATTGATTGGTGCCCCACTGTTAATAATTACTCGCACCTGTACTCAATTGACCATTATATCTATGAACATACACTCAGAGTATAATAGCTTTTACTGAGTGTATATCAGCATTATTTGATGAATAGAGGATGTAAATTATTTGCGCCATCAAATCAGGAAAAGATTCCTTGATTGCGCTTAAGGTAATTGATAGGTTCGCTTCATCTAATTTGACCTTGTCCAATTTTGTCTGGATTCTCAGTGGATTGTATCTTTCTTTGCTAGTTGGCGTGCATATGGGCGAGTGACCTCCTTAATTATTTTGGGGTTGATCCCCTTCACTCCATCTCGGGTACAGCATTAACATCTAGGTTGACCACTTGATAAAGCTGGTCCAGCACTTCATCATCTTTAAATTTATCACTGATGTCAATGTCCTCGTTCTTGATATCATGAGGAACAGTTTTAACCTCAGCTCTATACTGTTCCACATCTAGGCCGTGGGCCCTTTTCCTAACTCTTGTGAAATCTTGGTTTCCTTAGCGTGCACCACATTAATCTGCTCCTTAGGTTTCTTGCTGAAGCACTTGGCAGCAAAGTGGCCCTTCCCCCCGCACTGTTGACAGTGCATATTGCTCTTGTCTGTCCGTTTAGATCCCTCAGGTTTATTTCCTGGCACTGCTTGATTGGGAAATTCCTTAGTGATTTTAGAGAATTTGGTGGTATTCAAATTTATTGCTGTGTTGAGCTTGTAGCTTTAATTAGGGTCATAAAATGTGGCGCTTAACATCTTCAAGTGGCCCACCATTTGTGAAATAGTTATTTTAGTGACTAGTTCAGAAAAGATCGTTTGAAAAAAATTGAGATAAATCCAAAGAGCCGCTTTTAATGCTATGACACAAAAAATTCTGTCAATACTTTTGCACTAGCCAAAATCTGTGATTCTTAGTAGAATTGGCCAGCGAAAATTGCTAAGGTTTCATCTTTCAGGAATTGAATCCCCATAATTTATGCTTGCATTTTGTCATATGTGATGGACTTCCAAACTCTTTCATAATTGGAACTTTGGCCTCAGAATATGACCAACTTTCTCCCTTAAAATGAGGCAACACCAAGTTCTGGAAGTCAGTATACAAGCAGTTCATGACTATCAAAGCATTCTGTCTATCGCCACACCCTAACATAGCCATTTTAAACAGGAAGAAGAACGCAAGAGCGTCATCCCAGTGAAAAATAGGTAGTTTAGGCGTGTATTTGAATTCCTCTGAATCTTCTCTAGCCGCCAAGGCGAATCAGCATCCTGACTGATGGGATGAGTAATCTCAGGAATTATCCTCAAAATTGGTAGCAAATGAGTCAGCATAGTTCTAGGAGTTGCCAACTTCCCAACTGTAGTTCTTGGAGAACTTTTTCCAGCATCATTTGCTGCATAGGATTGCATTCGCATTTCTGGTTCTTCATTTTGTCAACTTGTTTCAATAGACGTTCCATTTCTGAGCTGAGTGAGCACAATCAAATGTGATCGCTTTGTGTTCCATTTTCATGAATAAAACTTCTCTGAACAGTTCTCCTTCTTTTTTAAAGACAATGTTTTCCAGGTAATCATTGCTAAAATTTGAAACTTCTTCTACTCCTTCTTTGATCTTAGACACTCTCTCCTCTAGAGCAGCAAACTCCATATGATCAGATGAATCAAGGCGTTCTTATTGACGTTTGGCAACTAATCCATAGCTTTTAAGTTGTCTTTATATGAAATCGTAATTGCCTCATCTTACTCAATTATCCCCTGTAGTGAGCACCAATTGTTAAAATTTAGTTTTCTTGCTGAACAACACAGATGTTAACTGCAAAGGTTTGGTTTTGTGTGAGATTCATGTTGATTAATATGATATATGGGTGATCATAGTATGAAGACTATTATCCATAGCTGAATAAATCAACCAGATTTTGATGATGTCCAACGCTAAACTTGGAATTTTATATGAGATGATGATTTTGCTAAAAATAGTAGTTTTTCCTCTTCCTACTGAACTTAATCTATTCTCAGATTCAAAGGCTCCTGGCCTTAGTTCCCATCACGCTGAGTCAGCGGAAATCTTCTGCAATGGTCTGCTTCTCTTCTAAGGATCCAATCTTTACTCTTTATCACACAAAAGGGTCTACAATTATTGTACTACAACGATAACAAACTGAAGATGAATAGAATTTATCATTACTTTATGATCTGTGTCAGACATTTGCCCTCCAGGCTTCAAGGTAAAAATGTTTTGAGGCAAATTGGCAAAAAAGGGAATATTGAGAATTTACAAGCCCCCAATAACAATAAGATTGAGTTAACATTAATGATGACTTTATCAGCCAAAGTACCCTGGCCAATTCTCAGTGGAACCCCACAAATTGGCGTAACATGATTTCAAGTCCTTTACGGGCAATAAAACCAATATCCAGTAGTCAGATTATTCCAACCACAAAGTGGACCATGGGGCGTCCATAGGATGGTACACCCCCAGCCATGACCAGGTCCATTCAAGCACTTCATGGGGACACCCCCTTTTATAGGCGTGGTTGGGGTCCCCCAAGGTGAAATTTTATCAAATGGGGATTGGTTAAAATTATATCAAATTGTTACCCCACGGGTACATCTTAGCTAAAAATTTATTCCTCATCCATCGTTCAACTTAAATAAAGTGAGTTTTTCAAGATTTAATAGGCTACAATCTCAAAATACCTAATTTGGAATTCTCCAATTTATCTGAACATCGAGCCTTGACCTTTTAAATACTATTAACAATTTATTATGGATATTCTCTTTTTTACCCCACGCGGCGCCCAATAAACTACTATAAAAGATAACTCTTTTTAAGATTTCTTTGTTTCAATTATTTTCATTTAATTGATGAGAAAAGCCCATCACAGTTATTGTTGGATTTAAGGCAAAAAGCACCAGTGAGCCTCCTTTCAAGACAAAAAATATAACAAGTGGTGTTCACTACAGGGGGCCTGTACACCACAAAAACCACTAAAACGATGGAAATAGACCCTCAGCTAGCCTTCATTAAACTACAGCTAGCTAGTGCTCTGCCTCGCTTCAAATGGCTTAAGCAGCACTCACTACAATGCCCTGTTATAAGTAAACCCCCTCTGCGAGACAAACTCATACTAGGTGAGGTCCGTATTGCCTCCTTAATTTATGTTTATGATGCTGCAATGGAAGTACAACTGACTGGCAAAAAATCTAGTACATTCTTCCTTGCTTAAGTCGAATAGCACAAGAAATATTGGTCCCCACCATGATCAATCTCAACACTTGGCAGAGGTTAAGCAATCGCTGCTTGATGAATTTTGTCCTAAACAAAGTTTGCTATGACAAAATAGTCCTTTATGTGCCATAGTTTGCAAGAGGGAAAATCAATCATCTCTTTTGTTGAGCGCTTCTATACTAAATCTCATCCTTTGTTCCTTTTACAAATGCTCCCTCTCAATGATGTAATTGCGGCTATTTTGGCTGGCTTGTCATCTCATCCCTCCTTGGCGTTGCATCTCTCTTCTGTAAAGCGCATGTTTAAAACTGTAAGCGATATCAAGGAGGCTTTATTAGCGGTTGCAGATATCTGTGAGCTTGACCCTAAAAAAGGAACTATGAGCTAAGCTTCTACGCCGACCAGTTTAACATCTACTATGGCTGTTTTCCTCTGTTAAACCTGCTCCTACGGAGTTGCTATCACCCACTCTTTCCTCTTCCCATAACAATAATCAGATGGTAATGGTGGTGATGGGGCAGTGCTCCCCTTCATCTTCAGTTCAAAAGACTCAGATGGTGAAAGTCGTCGCCCCTTTGCCTTGCTCATCTTCTTTTTCAGAGAGGCATTCTCAAGTGGTCTCAAAACTGGCTCCTAAGCCCAAACCCCTTTCCCAGGTCACCCAGGCTACACCCTCTGTTTCACTAATGCATACAGCCACTGAACGACCCAAAGCTGTTAAATCTAAATCATCCATTTTTATGGTGCTATCCCCTTCAACCTCTCATTCAGCTAACTCTAGTCTGAAACCTGTCTCCATGAGGCAGCAAACACCCCCTACTTTAAAGATCAAAACTTAAGCTGTGATAATTCCAACGCCTCCCCCAAAAGTTAATAAGATAGAGAGCAACCCCAGGACCTAACATCCTATAGGGGAAGTCCAGAATCTACCCCACCTCCTATGGGCTGCCTACCTGCATTGATAATCCCTCTGAAGATGAGTCTTAGGGGGTGATGAAGATGTAGTTCATTACGGTTTAGGGGCCCAGGTAAAGTGGAGATACCTGATTGATTGAACTCAGAGAGAGTGAATTGGGCTAAGATCCCTCATTAAACTCATTGTAACTCACTGGCACTTGCCAATATGAGACAAATGAGTTGGGCAGCACCAGCCATGTCACCAACCACATGACTGATAATTCCGTCGAGAACCACCCTCTCACCCACGCGCCATTTCCTTAATTTGCGACGTATTCACGGACCAAGGTTCCAGCAATGCTACAAGCAAGCAGCATGGCCTGACCTCATGTTAGGGCCGCAAATGAGGCCAGTGCCTGGACTAGCTCACTTGCTGAGCTCATTGTTCTGGTTTCCAATTGAAAAAAAAATTTAAATAAAATTTTTAAAGCAAGAAATGTGATTTTATTATAATTTTCTTATTTGAGAAAATGAAGCTGTATTTGCAGTTACCGTTTCCTCAATTTTAAAGCATTTTTGATAGTTTAATGTATTGCTAAAACCCCTAAATTTGGCTTTCAAGAGACATCTAAATTGTGGCTCTGGAAAGTCCCATATCATATAAAATGACCATTTGGAGGATTCAGGACACCAGTTGTTTGATACACCAGATCAGTCCTCATTTTTGGGTCCTTGAATCCTTACCTACAATTGTTTCTATAAAAAATTTTCGAATTTGTCAAATTTTCCCAAATTGACCTCCAAATTTAAACATTAATTTGATATAATATTCATGAGGTCGATGTGTGGATCAGGCTGACCACAATCCATCACACTTATCTTTGGCAATTGATACTGGGCCTTGAGATTATTGACACTGCCAGTGATGCTGACCAACTCATTGCCACACTTGTCCAATCTACCTATTATGTTCATACCTTGCAGACTATCCAGGAGTAATACCCTGAAATGGCCAAATGACTTGCCTCCACATTTCATCTAAAAGAGGTCCTCGCTCTTCCCCCATCCTTGGGTGTTACTTTAACTAATGTGGAGGGAGTCATAAATGAAGTGCAGGTTAAAGCTATCCTTGACACTGGGTCCCCGGTGAACGTTGTGTCAATCAAACTCATTAAGAAAATTAAGGTGTCCCCTGACCTCAACTACACTCAAGAGTTTGAAACTGCGGGCTCAAACAATACTTGCGCCATTGGAGCCTATTCTTTGCCTATTCTTTTTGAGAAGCTTCTCTTGTCAGCTCCAGCAGTGGCTTTGACCAATAACACCTACGATTTACTCATTGGAACCAAATTTATTCTTGAATATGAAGAGTTATTAATGGGACCATCTAGTATTAAAAAATAAGAGTTATTAATTTAAAGCAGGGCTATCTCTCCTTGCTTAAATATGAGGTTCCTTTGATTTTTTTTCTAATGATGAGCTAAATAAAAAGGATTTCGTTTGCACCATTGAGTATCCCTCCTCCGCTTTATCTCTGCATTACGCCATTATTGGCAGGTATACCAAACTGTTGCCTCCCTCAGTAGACGTCCTGGAGGTTATCATTTTTTATTCTTTTAGAGGTGGTCATTAAGGCTGGGGAAAAAAGGGTAGTGGACACGAAGATTACCATGAAAATCCCACACAACTGCCTACTGCATCTCATTAGCATTGATGGAGTTAGTCTTTTAGAGCCCAGAGTTTTGCCAGGCGTGTCATACCCCGCCTATCATTGACCTATTAATATTTTGCTAGGGAATTTCACCAAGAAGGCTATGGTGATAAAAAAGCATTAGGAGATTGGAAGAGGCCTGCTGGTACCAATTGATGACATCAAGAAACTCCCCTGTATTGGGTCTATGCAGATATGGGCTTACCCGCTGACCAGTCTTTATGTACCCTACCTTCCGTTAATATCTCTGATGAACTAACCTCAGCTGAGCTGGAGAAAGCCACACTTTACTCGAGGCCTACAGCGACATTTTCTCCAAATCTGTTAATGACTATGAGCACATGAAGGGGTGGATGCATAATATTGATGTTGGGGATGCTAAACCCATTTTCTCCAAGCCCTATCACAAATCAAAAGTTGAAGGAGCTACAGATGCGGACAGAGCTAAAAAGGCTGCTGAATGCTAGATTGCTGGTGCCATCACAAAGCCCCTGGACATCCCCACTTTTATTAATATAGAAGAAAAATGAAGGTCATTGGGTAGTGATGGACTACCGCAAATTAAAAAAAATCACTTAGAAAGTTAGTTACACAAACCCTCGCATTGATGACACTTTGGCCCAACTCTCTAGGCCCAAGTTCTTTTCAGCCATGGACCTGGCTAGCGTTTATTGTTAAATAGACTTTTTCACAAGACCAGGAGAAATGTGCTCTCATTTTCAGTGAGGGTCTCTTCAAACCTACCTGACTACCGCAAGGGTTGTGCAATGCACCCGCTACTTTCCAGTGAGCAATGGATCATATCTTCCAGGACCTTAAGTTAAGCTGCGTCAGAATCTATTTTGATGATATTACAGTTTTCTTTAAGACTTTTAATGAACGCCTCACACATCTAAAGGAGGGGTTTCACCGCTTGCAGGATTCAAATATCAAATTAAAGCCCTTTAAATGCACATTTTTCCAGTGAAAGCTGGATTTCCTTAGACATGATATCACAAGATGGGATACAACTGCTTCAAGATGAAGTCGAAGCAATATCCAAGATGCCTGCGCCCAAAATCCTTCACGACAACCAGGTATTCTTGGGTATGATGGGGTATTACCATCTATTTATACCAAAATACGCTCAGCTCAGTGAGCCCCTCATACGGCTCTTTGATAAGAACACCCCCTTCCATTAGGGTGCTGAACAAAAAGCCGCCTTTGAGACCCTTAAGGCGTTATTGCAAAAAAAACAAATACTCCGCCACCCTGACTACAAAAAACCTTTCATGCTGTTTAGGATGCCTCTGACTACGCTGTTGGAGCTATCTTGACTCAATTGGATGAGCATAGATTCAATCATCCCGTGGCTTACTTTAGAAAAATGCTTTCAAAAGCTGAACATAACTATAGCATCACGGAGAAGGAGTGCTTGGCTGTCCTGCTCACTGTCAAATACTACCGCCCACTCCTATATGTGACTCCATTCAAAGTAAAAACTGACCACGCCTCTCTCAAGTGGTTTCATGATATGAAGGACCTCATGGGGCGGTTGGCTCTCTGGGTTCTGAAGCTCCAGCATTATTATATGACTATTGAGTATTGGGCAGGAACGTGCCACATGAATATATATAGGTTAACAGAGCTGCACATTCTTCACTTAAACAATAGTGAAGCTGAGGGGCTACCCGATCTCCTCATGACTCCAGATGTATGGGCAGATGAAGATGAACCTATACAAAAAATGCTCGCTCAACACTCCCGCAACACCAAGGTGGAAATGGGAAGTTATATTAGAAAGTAGGAGTAAATTGGTTGTACTATCTCTGGCGATCAGTCCGAGTTTCTGTCATCTTGGAGTCCCACACTATCATGGGGCATGGCGGAGTACGCAAAACTTATGAGTGGGTGAAAGAGCGGTACTACTGGAAGTGCATCTTGGTAACCATAACCAAAGTATTGGATGAATGCATGACCTGTAAGAAAAATCCATCTTCAAGGCCCACTATCAATATCAACCTACAATGCCTCAACAACCCTTCCACACCATTTGTTTGGATATGGTAGGTCCTCTCCCTCGGACCACAGGTGGCAATCGCTATATCTTAGTTGGTATTGATCATTTCACCAAATGGGTTGAAGCTGTAGCTCTCCTCACTCAGACTGCTATAGCCACGGCCAACTTCTTACACCAATACATTTTCACTTGGCATGGATCTCCCCAGTCCTCCTATGTAATAATGGAAAAAATTTACCTCCCAAGTGGTGAAACTCCTTGCCACCTCCATGTGAGCACAACTCTTCTCCGCCCCTTATAACCCATCCGCAAATGGTGCTGTAGAAAGAGTTAATAGAACCCTGGTTTCTATACTCCACAAAATGGCCAATTCAGACCCTCTCCACTGGGATCTTTATTTACCCAGTGCCCTCATGGCCTATCAAATTAGTTATCATCATATCCTAAAGATGTCCCCTTTCCATGTGTTGTATGATTAAGAATCTGTGGTACCAGCTTAACTAGCAAAAAGATATTTTCACTGAAAGAACTGACCCAGAGAAAGCCATGAAAAATTGGCCCAACACATCATCCAACTACAAGTGGAGGGTATGACTAATTTAGCTAAGACAGTCAAAAAGCTTAAGCAGCTAATGAGCTCCGTGTCCCTCCCCCTTCCAAGTAGCTGACTTGGTATTATAATATCACAACCGCAGCACTCCAAGAAGTGAGAAGCTTGGCTCAGTCTAGGAAAGGCCGTTTTCTATTACATATAAGCGAGGGGATGAGTACTCATTCAAATCCCTCTTTTCTGGAGTCACCATCAATTGAGTAAATGACCGCTTCCTATGGCCTTATTCTCCCTCCAACATTCTTGAGGGGGCGATGTCAGACATTTGCCCTCCAGGCTTCAAGATAAGAATGTTTATGGAAAAATTAGCTGATAAGGGGAAATATTGGACATTTTTAAGTCCTGGATAACAATAAGATCAATTTGTTTTATATTTAAATTTTTAAATTTATTGCGGGAAGGCTGACCATGGGACGGACACTTCTGAATATGACTCAGGAAAGACAAACTTAGTACCAGGAGGGGCACCCCAGAGAAGCGATGCTATCTCTTGTTGCCAGCGGGAACGCCACTTATGGGGAGGGGGAGGGAACGTGTGTAGGGGCCGTAGCCACTATTGAACACGTGTGGAGGAAGGGGTCTGATTTGATGAACCAGACTGGGAACCAGGAGGAGACCAGCTGTCGGTGACGTGGTGGGAGGTATCCAAACATCCATGCTTGAAAGTGGTCCACCAAATGAGACCGGAATCTGTGGACAGTTTCTGGGAGGGTGGGGGTGGATCCTGCGATGGCATCCAAGACGATCGTGTGGATGGTCCACATGGCGATTGCAACCACCAGAGCACGGAGGGAGGGTGGAAGGGGGGAGGCCATTGATAGAGTAAACATATCTCTTGACAGACTGAAGGGATGCGTTTGATCCTGGCCCAGCAGACGTTGAACTTCGCGCCATATCACTTTAGAGGTGGGGCACTTCTCCAGGCGGTGGAACAGAGTTCCATACTGGCCACACACGACACAGGATGAGTGTAAAGCGTTAAAGCGCTCAGCTGTACGATATACCCGCCTCAGGCAGCACCACACATGGGAGCGGACTTGAGGCTGCAACAGAGGATGGTGTGCGTATTTCCAGATAGTTTTTTGGGTTTCAATGGAATAAGGGATGTCCATCATGTCCAGGTAGTCCACCCTGGATAGGACATGGGGCCAAATGGGGATCACGCCATCATGGATGGGTAGCCCCTGTACCTCTTGTGTGAGCTGAGGAGAGGGGCGGCCTCTTCAGGTTGTATGTCCGCTGATACAAATTCTCCACTCTGCGCTTTGCATGGAGAGTAGGACTCGTTTGTAGTGGGTTTTAGTCCCATAAGGACCTGTGGCCGATGTGTGTGATGCGAGGTATTTCATCAGGGAGTGGGGGTTTGATGGATTATTGAGGCCCAAGGCTCAGGAGAAGTTGGAGCGGGCCGCGCGGGACCAGTGTTGGGATGGGAGTGTAGGAGCGGTGACAGCCGCAATCCAGGTACCCAGGATCTTGGCAGCATGGGCTTTGAAGTCAAGCAGGCCCATGCCACCTTGATGATGAGGGCCAAACATGACCTCTAGCCGTACTGGTGGAGGGCGGCCTGACCAAAGCCATCCTTGCATCAAGGCATATAGGGATTTGAAGAAGCTTGGGGAGAAGGGGATGGCGTGGGCTCCAAACCAGACTTTGGATAGGAGCATAGAGTTGGCTAGAACAACCCTGCCAGTAAGGGTAGTAGGGTGGGCTCTGAGAGAGGCGATTCGCTTTGTCACGTTGTCCAGTATACGGCACTCCATTACCGCTGACGCATATCCGCCTGCCTCCATCCACACGCCCAGATGGCGCACCGGTCCTATAGTAGGACGTGGCACGAAGGGGAGCACCAGTGGAGCGGTGTGTGTTAAGTTAGTAAGGCGTGGACGTGGGCGAGCAGATGGGCTGGGTTGGGAACTAATTGCTGGGGCCCAGCAGTTCTGAAACTGACCAAGGAGGATGAATTCAGTTTTGGAGGCGTTCAGTGCCGCGTTGCTTACCCAGGAATATTCCTGGATGAGGGCTTCAAGCGCGCGTGCATCTTTATTATTAGACACCCCCACCACGCAGTCATCTGCAAATGCCATCATCTTGACTGGGGTTTGGCCTAGCACATGGACCCCAGTGAGTTGGGCATTCACATTTCTTAGTAGTGGGTCAAGGCTGAAGTTGTATAAGAGTGGGCTGAGGGGGTCCCCTTGTCGCAAGCCCCTTTAAGGGCGGACTATTTCCGTTAGGAAGCCTGGGCCACGCACTGCCATTGTTGCAGATTCCGTGAGCAGCATCACCCAGTTGGTGAAGTGGGGGGTAGGCGGAACTGATGGAGGCAGGCCCTTAAGTATTCCCAGTTCACTCTATCATAGGCCTTTTGTTGGTCCAAGAATACCAGTGCCCCAGAGGCTGTGGACTGACATGCATTAGCCACGGAGTGCACGTTATCCCAAATCAACCTTTTGGGGATGAAACTGAATTGTTCTGAGGAGATGGTGGCAGATGCTACAGTCCCTAAACGGTTAGCCATGATTTTTGTTAAAATTTTGGTGTCTGTGTTTGTTAGAGAAATGGGGCGCCAGTTGGCTAAGTCAAGCTTATCCCCTTTCTTGAAGAGTGTGACAGTAAAGGCCTCATGTCCTCCTTGTAGGAGGCGCGTTTCCAACAGGCTTTGGTTAAGTGAGGCGAGCAGCAATGGGGATATATATTTGAAATATTTTTTATAGAACTCAAATGGAATGCCATCTGGGCCTGGGCATTTTCAGTTTGGCGCACCGCGAATGGCTGTCCATAATTTGTTCGGAGTAAATAAATTCATTATTTCTGGATATTGGAAAATGGTGCAGATATGAGCTCAGTTGAGAAATTCCACCACTTCAGCTGGCTGAATTGGTTTGGCTCGTTATAACTTGGAGTAATATTTTTGCATTTCAATTGCCACTTCAGCCGGTGTGTCCACAATGGAATTATCTGATCTTCACACCTGTGTGCAGGCCACGCTCTGGCATGGTGCGAAAATTTTTTAAAGAAATATGTGGTGCACTTGTCACCTTTTGTGATGCGTGTGGCCCTGTATTGAACACAAACCTGATGTTTGTGTTGCCTTTCAAGTGCGTTGAGGTGGGCAGCTGCCTCCGCCCACTTCCGGCTCCATGCAGGGCTGTATCCTGTAGCAGGAATGTTGGACTCCAAGTGTGCCAATTCTTCCAGAGCGTGCGAGATAACCGCTGATGTGGCTCGTGAGCATCTGGAGGAGAGATGGCGAGAGTGGCAGATGGTGTCCTCTTTGAAAGTTGCCCATGTGGAAATGGGGTCCACACAAAACGGTGCAACATATGATTTTGCCAAAGTTGCCTCTTCCACCCATGTGGAAAATCCTAGCAACGCAAGCTCGGGGGGGCAGATTTTGCACCAATGTGGGGCCTTTGCAACTGTGACAGGTAGGTGGTAGGTTATCGAGACCAGTCAGTGGTCAGAGAATTCCATTTTCGTTGTTTTGAAGTGGGAGATGTGGGGTTGGAATTTCGCTGGCATTAGAATAAGGTCGATGCGGGTCATGGACCTTAATTGGCCATTGTGGATGTGGGGACGCATCATGTTTTTGAGCAGCAGGGCATGTCACAGCAGCGCATCCATTAACCCAAGGGTAGCCTTTAGAACGCGTAGTTCTACGTGACCCTGTGGGGCGTGGGGTGAGGGAGGCCACCGATCCGTTGGTGAGGTTAACCAACAGTTCATGTCGCTGACTAGGAAAGAATCAAGGGTAGCAGGAGGGATTTGACCAATGAGAAAAATTCCTGACGCTCATGTGCACCATTTGGGGCATATATGTTGACAATTGCATGTGCTACGTCAACCCACGAGAAAGTGACAACAAGTACTCAGCCATTTAGGAATGTTTCTGATGATAAAAATTTGAAAAAATTATTTTTTTGAAATAGCACCCCACAGTGCTTTGACCAAAGGATAGGGATTGGAGGAACATTGTTTTCCAAGCTTCCTCAGAACCTCATGGACAGTGGGACTCCTGGATGGCCAGGATATCCACGGGTAAATTGTGTTGTAAAAAACTCAGTTTCCTAGCCCAGGACAGGGAGGCCTTGAGTCCGGCGATATTCAGCATCCCTAGAGTGAAGGTTTCCCCCATTGCACCTTAGGTGCGAGGGGTGGGCCCCAGGCCCACCAGCCTCTTCAAGGTCCCCACGGGCTTTCACAGCAGCGTGGGTGTTAGCAGCAACACTATTGGAGTTTTTGTTGATTTTTGCGGAAAGAGTTGCATTGGCTTTGGCCTTTGCTTTTTGTTTTCCTGACATCAGACGAATTTTTTGCGGTGCGGATGAGTTCAGTGCACCATCGAGCGGGTCAAAAAAAAATTTTCAGTTGGGATAGGTCCCAAGTCAGTTTTGACTGGAGCTTGGGTGCAACGATTGGGTGAGATCAAATCTCCCACTGGATCCTCAGATTGAGTGGCCCACTTGGCATGGGCTTCCCAATCTAATTGGATGATGGATTCCCAAGTTGCTTCCACTGCAAAGGTCTCCATGTCCTCCTGGCGTTGTGAGTGTGGGATAGCAGTAGTGGCCTTGGCCGCTTCCTTGGCCGCGGCCCTATGGGCCTGCTTGGCCTTCTTCTGCTCCTGCAGGGAGATAGGCTTTACCAATAGGTAGCAGCCTTGTGCTCCCCGTAGGAAAGCCTCCTTGGTGCTTATGGTTGGTTCAAATTGCGCCTTTCTGTTGGCCATGGCCACTGAGGGGTGCTCCTGGAATGTGATGCCCTCCTTGATGGGGCATGTGTGCGCCTTGTGGCTGAATGCATCACAGTGGGTGCAAATGGGGGGCGCGCTGTCCATAGTCACCCGAAATGGCTGAGTGGTATTCCCTGCAATATTAATAAATGTGGAGTGTGGGATCTGGGTTAGGTCCTTCACAATCTCCTCAGTTGGGGTCAGAACTGCGATGGCTTTGCCAGTGCACAGGTGTGGCATCAGCGTGAAGCATTGCATTTCAAAAGATTGCATTTCGCCATATATGGTGAGACCATCTTTCAGGTGCTGTTCCAAAATTTCACATTTTACCATAGTAGGCAAAAAGTCAAATGTGAGGAAAATCTGGTTTGATTTTGTCCATCTGGTGCATTTGGTTTCGACGACCTGTTGCCCTTTGGGGAGGTCAACCACTACGTGCACCGCTGCAGCCTTGTCTGCTGCTTTTTCGCTCTCGAAACCTAGGTCCAGCCAACCACATGACATGGAGTGAGGTGCAACGTACACCATGGTCAGGAAAATTTTGTGTACATCTTCACAAAATTTTTCCCATAAGGCCATTTTTTGGATGTCCAGGAACATGCGGACTCCAAATTCCACCAACAAAAGTGGTTGGGAGTGTGGCGTGTTGATGTACTGGTTGCATTGTGCTTGCCATGTGAGTATCTCTGGGGAAATCATGACCGCCAGTTTTTTAAGATTTTTGTCAATTCTGCCGGATTCTCCGGGGCGTTTTCAAACGTTGGAGGCTGCAGGCCTTCCGCCTGGTCCTCTTACCTTGCTTGCCCAACTGCTCCCTGACATGGGCGCAGACTAATCTCCTCTGTGAGATTATCAAACTAGATTCAGTCTTGAATTGAATAGGTTGCAATAGTGATTGCAACGAGAAAGAAAAGTAATAAGATCAATTTGATATTGATGATGATTTTAATCATCTAAAAGACCCTGGCTGATTCTCGGTGGAACCCCACAAATTGGAGTAAGGTAATTTTGAATCATTTATGGCAACTAAAACAGTATCCAGTAGTCAGATTACTTCAACTATGAAGCGGACCTGGGTCGTCCATTGGATGGTATACCCCCAGCAATGACCAGGTCCATTCAAGCACCTTCATGGGGGCCACCCCCTTTTATAGGCGTGACAGAGGTCCCCAAAGGTACAATTATATTACAAATGGTGATTGGCTAAAATTTATCTAATTGTTACCCGTTGGTACATCTTAGCTAAACATAATTCCCCATTTATTGTTCAGCCTAAGTAAAGTGAGTTTTTAAAGCTTCAATAGGCTATAATCTTTAATACCTAATTTGGAATTCCCCAAGCTATCCGAACATCAGGCCTTGACCTTTTAAATACTATTATCAATTTACTATGGATATTCTCTCTTTTACACCCACGCGACACCCAATAAACTACTATAAAAAGTAACCTTTTTTAGTATATATATGTTCAATTATTTTAATTTAAGTGGTAAGAAAGTCCCTCGCAGTTATTATTGGATTTGAGGTAAAAAGCACCAGCGAGCCTCCTTTCAAGCCAAAAATTCAACAATCCATTAAATTATTATAAAATGCTAGGGAATTAATAGGGAATTTGGCGCCCAACTATTCTGTTGGCGCCTCAGCAATTAAACTGTAACAGTTGGAAAATCTCAGCCCAACCGCTGTAAAATAAATGATGCTTTTAACGCACCATTAGCACCAAAACAGACCATTGTCAAGTAACGGACAGTTTTGGTGGACTGACAGCTCCAAGATATACCTATATCAAGTTGATTATGCAAAACTGATTTGTAGTTGGTCCAACCCAACCCTGCTGTCAGAAAATTGTTTTTTCAGTGACAGTGGGCTCTGCTGGTTGGCAGGGCAACCAGTATGAAGACTGTCTGACCCTTGCCATTTTGCCTTAAACAACCAGGGCCAGCAGCACCGGCTGACCCCTTGGCATGTCACCTGCGCCATTCATGGATTCCCCAGCCTAAACCTGAACCCATAAGAATAAACATAAGCTTAAATCAATAGGGAGAATAGGAAAAGGGAAATCTTTATTGAGAGAGAAGCTCCAGGTAACTATTGTATAAAAGGGCTACTGCGCCCATTTTTGACCTATCAGTTTATTGCTGGACCTTCCGGCAAGATACTCTCTCTTTTTATGCAAAACTCTCTTCCCTGGTGTATACCTCTCACCACATCCTCCCCAATGTCCAAATATTAGTTTCAACTCATCCTCAGCCTTCAGTTTCTGGTGAGCCGTATAAAATATTATATATAAAATTATCAAATTTGGATTTCTTTAGTTTTTAAACGCCAAAAACATCATCAGCTACTTGGTAAACTCAGACTTGGCTTCTCAATGACGACACATTTCAACTCTTCATAGTCAAAATTTTGGGGAATTTCCTTTCTCATGCAATATTTGATTATTATATATGAGGCGCTGGAAACATTCTCGGTTGCCTCAAACTCAAAATCATTAGTTTCTGTTAACATTACTTAAATAATTTAAATGGATCATCCACAGCTACTAGTTGCTGGTGATTCAAATACCAATTTGGGGCAAATGATTGGCCTGACCAAACCTATCTTCTCATTTAGCGGAATGCTAATTCAGCTCATCCTAATTGGGGAACAATTTACTAAGCAATCTTTAAAACAACCATAAAATTTAGTCAATAAGCCATTCTGTCAGGATTGGCCATTTCATCCTAAATATCGCTTAAACATTGGAGGAATTATCTGGTTAGTTTTCCAACTAATCCACCACTTACTAGATAGTATTTCTCTACACACTACCTCAGCATGTGGGGCGGGAGTCCAGAGCTTGTCCTCCCCACCACCAACAATCGTTGGACCTAACCCCTGGTTTGGGATCACATTAGCATGCTCTTCCCCTCCTCAGCCATACCAGTGGCTCATCCCACCACTTCCTCACCTACCTGTAAGCTATTCCGGCACCAATAAGCAGAACCCCTATAGTGAGCACCACTGTCAGAAAATCACTTTTTGGAAATAGTGGGCTCTTCTGGTTGGCAGGTCAACCAGTATGAAGACTGGCTGATCCTTGCCATATTGCCTTAGGCGCTGGGGCCAGCAGCGCTGGCTGACCCCTTGGAATGGTACCTGTGCCATTTTGGGGATCCCCCAGTCTAAACCCAACACATGAGAATAAACATAAGTTTAAATAAAAGGGAGATTAGGCAAAGGGAGCCTTTACTGAGAGAGAAGCACCAGGTATTTATATGTACAAAAGGGCTTTAGCGCCCATTTTTGACTTATTAGTTTATTGCTGGATCTTCCATCCAATTACTCTCTCTTTTTATGCAAAACTCTCTTCCCTGGTGTATACCTCTCACCACATCCTTCCCAATATCCAAATATTAGTTTTGGCTCATCCTCAGTATTCAGTCACTGGCGAGCTGTATAAATTATTATATAATTAAATACAAATTTGGTTCAACTTATTAATTATGCGCTGGAAACATCCTCAGCTGCTTGGTAAACTCGGAAGATCTTGGCTTCTCGCCAATGACACATTTTGACTCTTTTTATTCAATTTTTTGAGGAATTTCCTGTCTCAGGCAATATTTGATTATTATATATGAGGCGTTGGAAACATCCTTGGCCTCCTTGAACTTGGGATCATTGGTTTCCGTTGATTTTACTTAGATAATATAAATGGATCATCCTTGCCTACTAGTTTCCAGTGATCCAGCCACTGCTCTCTCTCTCCTACCACTGCGCTTCTCTCATCCCTGGTTTTGACCCTCTTGCACCATCCTTCCCATTGTCTGAATGTTAGTTTTGGCTCATTTTCAGCCTTCAGTTGCTGGAGAGCTGTATAAAATTATTATATTAAAATATCAAGTTTGGATTGCCTTAGTTTTTTATGCGCCAGAAACATCCTCAGCCACTTGGTAAGCTCAGAAGATCTCAGCTTCTCAACGACAACAGATTTCAACTCTTCATAGTCAAAATTTTTGTGGAATTGCCTTTCTCATGCAATATTTGATTATTATATGAGGCGCTGGAACATCCTCGGTTGACTCAAACTCAAAATCATCAGTTTCTGTTGACACTACTTCGATAATATAAACGGATCATCCTCAGCTACTAGTTGCTGGTGAACTAAATACCAATTTGGGGCCAATGATTGGCCTGACTGAACCTATCTTCCTATCTCAGCGTATTGCTGATTCAGCTCAACTCAAATTGGGGAACAATTTACTAAGCAATCATTGAAATCACCACGAAATTCAGTCAATAAGCCATTCCGCTGAGCTAGCAATTTATACCAAATATTGCTTAATCATTGAAAGAATCCATCTGGTTATTTTATGACAGACACAAAAAACTCCCTAAAGCCAGACCCTAAAAAGACCATAAGGTAAGTGAGGTAAGAAAACCATGAAACAACCTTTATTTTTCTTTCAAGAAATAAAAAGGGGCAGGCCAAACAGAGCTTATCTGAGGGAGCAATTGTCAATGCTCCTCAGGGGGAAAGCTAGGGACAAAATTTAAAAGTGAGCTTTGGAATTAGTGGGGCAACCTTTTTATAGTTACCATTTAGGGGCCTCGCCTGAACCATTGATTAGGCTTTTATGAGCCTAATCAATAATCAAGGTGAGGCACACTTCAGTTCCTGAACTTAACAAAAACCAAAAAAATTTATTAAAACAATTCAACTTGGATTTGAAAATCAGACCCAAGTTGAAATGTAATAATTGAGATGAACTCAATTTGTTCTAGAAGCGGCAGCCATTGCCGTTGATTTTACCTTCAAATTCTCTTTCAATGATGGTCTTCTCCATTGGGCTAAGGATCTTTTGAAGACATACCAGAGACCTAAAAGCGGAAAGAGCCAGAAAACATGTCCCTAACGTTTCCGCTTAATCACAGTGAACCAACCACATTTGGCTAGCGAACTGCTTAGATAATGGGACTCTTTACCCATTATAGCAGGTCACAAGCCAAATGATTAATTCGCTAGCTGCATGTGGCATCACTCACCTTCAACTCCTACATAAATTTCCATTTAGTCATTAATGAAACCCAACCAATTACAATCAGTACATATAATAGTTAATCAACGATCAACTATCAGATGACTCAATTTTGTCAGCAACTCTGCCCAACGAGAACTTAGGCACTTTCAGGATTGACCTCAGTAGGTTCAAACCTGGAGAATCACCCAAAAACTGCTGAAATTATTAAGCCAGTATTAAAATCAAAATGTCCAATTAATTTGCTAGTGTGACTTATCCCCTAGCAGAACAGCAGATAACCTAGGAAGCTGGAAAGGTTGTAAAGTATCCCAATAAGCTATAGACAGTATTGTTACTTGGTGCCTCAGGTGGTTTTATAGTAACTGGAAAGGCAGAAGCCAAAGTGAACTTTGGCTCCTTTGGTCTTCACAGCGTTCTCAAAGGCCAGTAACTCCATAGAACACCTTACTATTAACTATCACTTTTTTGGGGCTTTGGTGTGCAAATCCAACAAGAGAATAAATATTAATATCTATGTTAATTTATTGGGATTGAATGAGAAGCTAATTTTTATCAAGCCCATGCTCTACCACTGGGCACCCTCCCCTTCTAACCATAAAATTAGCATAGATATATATAAAAATTAGGCTTTAGTTGAAACTGACATGAGCAAAACTGTAATATGCATCAGCTTCATCTATAGCATTAAGTATTAACTTGGATTTTTACAAAACCTCACTTGATTGAACTGTTTAACTGAGAATTTGCTTTATCTTAAATAAGTAAAATTATATGGGGTTTGCATGATTACAATGACCAAAGCTAGCATGGTTACAAATGACCTTTATAGTTTTATTAAGGGCTGAGGTGTTATCAACACCTTAATAATCATTGTTATTTATCATATCATCCGACTGTTGGTTTTGAAAATTGATGGATTGGTCCTGAAAATTCATAGGTTGGCTTTGGTAAGAAAAGCTTAAAGTAAACATTAATTATCTCTCTCCGCTTGGTGTAACTTTATGAGCAATTTATTCAGTTAGTTAAAAGCAAACACTTAATCACACACTGAAGTCTTGCTCCAATGTCATCATATCCCCCGCTGACTGTCCCACATGGGGCAATGGCGAAACTCCCCCTCTATTTTCCATCCAACAGGAAAATGCGCTCGGACTGGCTCACCCAGTCATTACAAACCCTTTGGATGATTCGTTCCTCCCATAAATCTTGATGCCCATCTCACATGAACCCAAGAGGTGCCCCGCTGCCCCCTGGTGCTCCCCAGAGCAACATGCGTTTTGGCTTTAGGGTCAAATATGGGAAGTTCTTCCCCTACAATGACCAAGCCATTATCAAAATGGCTCAGGCGGTGATGACACCAGCCTGTTTTATTGACTTCTGCCCCTATAAGGGGTACTTTGATCTTGGCTTCCCCTGTGAAGCTGATGCAGCCACTGCGGCAATGGTGCTGTTAATATTCAATAATATTCCCCTTCCAACAACTTGGACCCAGCTCCCAACGGACACCACCTTGGTGGTCTAGTTTGCTGGTTTGCCCACCCGCCTCCCCCCAAAGTGCTCCACCAGGAGCTGATGGAAGGTTTGGCAGCCTATGGCTCCAACCCCATCTTACAATTTGTGGTCCCTAATGGGGCCACACGCCTCGCTGGGCCTTGGGCATATGCCATGATCAGCCCTGAATTTACAAAAATTTCTTTGGCAATTCCCCCTTGTGCCACCATCTCATCTGCCCCCAACCATCCATTCTGGGCCCGCGTTGAGGGCGGATGGACGATTTTTCCATCCTGTTTCAAGTTAGACCACTCAAAATGCAAATGCCCATACTCAGAAACTTCCACCAATGCCAAAAGTTTGCCTGATGCCCACCAATTCGCCGCCCACCCCGCGCCAACTCTGACATGGGGTACAATCCTACCTTCCCTATTCCAATGCCTGATGCTGCAGCTGCACCTGCAGCCACCAATCAGTATCACCTTGTCCCAATGCCATAGATAATTCATTCAATCAAACATAAGATTAGATCCCAGTTTGATCCCATGCATCTACAAATGAATCAAACATTTCTTAACCATACGCTGATTCCCCAATCCAATTCAACCAAAACCCATGGGAATTATTGGATGAAATCGATGAATCAGGTAATGTCATTGAAGAACTGTCGCTGCAAGTTGAGCGGCTCTGTAACGCAGAATGGGATGCAAAATTCCCGCCTTAGAAATATGTCCCACAACCTAATGCCAACCTGTTCTACAGCGACCACCAGCTTGCAGTAGAAGCAGCTGCCACACCAGATTGCCATCTGCTCCACAAAGCTGCCACCAAATCTGTGGCTGTACTCTCAGGAGGAATTCCACCTCCCATCATCCCTAAGAATCTTACTGCACAAAGTAAGATCAACATGAAAACTTTATACAAAAATTTCACTGAAGCCATCCAGAACTTGGTAACAGTAGCACGGAATCTGAAAGCAAAAATAACCCAAACAATGCTACCACATTTGTTAAATTCCCAGACGCCCACCTCAAAGCTGAAGACGCTTTGGCCAAATACATCTTTGGCATTATGATGGCTGGCAACTATTCAGAAGTTCCAGTCATCAAAAATATTGAACCCCATACCGCTGATGCCCCACACCCTTACTTTCTGCCTTAACACGCACCCTACTCTGGGATGAGATGGATGCAGCCAAAGACGATCCCCCAACCCCCGTCCACCATGGAGGGATAGCAGTATTTGCTACCCACCTGGTTGGATATTTGTTGGGTATGATTCAATCGATCCATCCATTCTGGGCGTTTTGTTTGAATTGTAAAATTTTATTATTATGATTTTAGTTTTAGTTCAGTAATGTACATCCCCTGGTTGGCTTACCTCAGTTAAATAAAAAGTAAACATTAAAGCTAATTGATAACTTATTTTTTATAGTTAAAAAGATAAGATTTTAATCCTACTCATTACAAAAATTAAACCAATGGCAAAGTGTTTGATCTGCGGATTGTAAAATTAGGAAAAAGGATCTGACTAAGAAAAATGCATTAAAAAGAATAAAATAATTGATACAAAATGCACTAAAAATGTGAAATAAGTGATAAAAATGTACTAAAGTATGAAATAATTGATAGAAAGAATTGGGGGAAAAGAAACTCCTTTAAAAAAGAACATTAAAAAGTATGAAATACTTAGAAAATTATGAATACTCAATATAATCTTTTTTGAAGTTGGCACCATATATAGACTGACTTATAAAAGCCATTCATATTATATATTTGGAAACATATATTCTAAGTTGTTTATAGTTTACATTTGGCCCCAATCCAATATAAACTCTAATTTGTGTTTTTGAGAAAAAGTTTATAAGGCAGGTTGGAATATGGCACTAACTTCAAAAAAAGACTTATTGAATATTTATTTCTCCATATTTTCATACTTTTTAGTGCCTTTTTTAAATGAGGTTTTTTTATTCCCAAATTAATAAAGCCAGTTTTTTAAATTTTGGTGCCTTTTTAAAGGTGTTTTTTTCCTAAATTTTTAATAAAAATTAATACCTCTATGTAATTTTTTGAACTCACAACTCTATTTAAAATAAAATTATCATACATAAATTATATATAGTATCTCATATACAAATATACTAATAATGCATCAAAAAATTTAGTTGATATTAGTGGTCAATCTATGCTACGTTTACTGATCGCCATCTATAATCACATATCTTATTATATAAAGTTGATTTTATTGGTCAAATTATGAAAAATAATAGGCGTATATAATGATTTAAGCTTGTTGCAATAAGATTTCATACTTGGCTGGATTTTGAATATACCCTCAGTCATAGGACATGTAATGTCAAAGGTTGCTTCAAAGCTATTGCTTCACCAATGTCATAATTATGTTTATCCATCAATGTATTAGTCCCACAATTTTGATCCATAGCTTCTGATCCATTTTCATTTACATCTAAAATCACTGGTCAGATACTAGACCAATTTTTACAAAAAAACAATCCATACAAAATTCTTTTGCGCATTAGTATTACTTTTTAGTAAATGTTTCTGGTATAGTTTAGCAAAATATTCTTTTTAGTTTGCACCTACTGACCTAGTTAGAGCAGTACATGTGACTTTCAACAGCCACAGTTATAAAATGGAATCCTTCCCAGAAGAGCTTAGCTCATAGAGATGAAATCCAACAGTAAAATCCTTTTTATAAAAAAAAACAAAAAATTTCATTAAAAGCGAAATTTAACCAGCGGGGGTGCATCCATCAATACTAGTAAAAAGTGTCAGTGATGAGGCCCAAGTAAACCAAACAAACTTGGCCAGTAAAAATGTCAGCAATGAGGCTCAAGTATGACAAAGAAACTCAGCCATAAACTCCACAAATAAAACAACAAAAATAGAAACAACTAGTATAATGGGGGCTCAAACTCCTCCAAAAGCATCTCAACCTCAACATGAACCCATTACTACTACTCCAGTGGAGTCTGTTGTCCCACTGATGGGGCAACTCGTGGCAAAGTAAAGGTACTGGTGGGCAATACCCCCCCCAAAAAAAAGTCCTAATCTTAGCCCGGTACCCCCAATACTGAGCTCTCACCTTCCTCAGGGATGGCGGAAGCCCTACCTACTAGGGGGCCAATTCCTAACAGTTTGCTCCCCATGAAGAGAAATTATTGCCCCAAGTTAAACAAAGAAAATCAGGGGAGTTTCATTATCAATGTTACTGGAATATATTTTTGGCAATTTTCCACGACAAAAATAAGTCCCATCATTCAACAAACCCTTTATTGGGGCCACAACCTGATAAGGTTACTGTCACTCTGGGAATCCTTATTAGAAATAAGGCTGGAGGAAATTTGCCAGCAATTGTCCCCAACGAAAGTAAGTCCCTTATTTTGACTAACCCCTTATTGGGTCCAAACCCTTTTAAGGCTATGGTCGCTTTTGGAGCCCCTAATACCTATAAAGCTGGGGGAAAATGTCAGCAAATATCCCCAACAAAAAGCAGTCCCCTCATTTGACTAAACCCTGGTTGGGTCTAAACCCCTTTGATTTTATGGTAATTTTGGGATCCAACACATACTTTTCGGACAACTTAAACCATTACCAAAAAACCAAAAGTAATGGCGAAAACCCCAAATATGCTCAAACTACCCACAAAACAACAGTGTACTCCATATCACACCAGTGAAGTATACACCAATGCAGAAGGACATGTTGCCCCATAGAGGGATCACCACATTTAAGTGACACAATGATAAATTCTGCAGTTTTAATATGTGGCAGCGACCCAATGGATTTAAAAGTGATATCCCCTGCTACAGTGGCAACATGGCACACAAACAGATTTTCTGATGAAGCCAAAAAAGGTAGATTGATACACAAGTCCTTATTGAGTTGGCAATAATCTTCAAATTGCTGTGCATATGCATGGAGCAGGCTCTTGAGTGGATGAAATTTCCAGTGGACCACCAAATGGTGGAGGCAGCAGTCTGCAAGACCTAAAGCCTGTGGATGCTAAGGCATAGATAGATGCAGGTATTAACCTCTATGACGCCATGGAGTTCAACAAGGTGGGTGTCCCCACAAAAATGGCAGCTTTAGTCAAAAGCTCAGGGCTTTTGCTAATGGAATCAAATTTATACATAAAATGTTCCCTAACACTATGATAGTGCTTGACTGGGCATACCACGATCTCTCTTCTGAAACTTCCCTCTAATGGCACAATATTACCCTTTCACATGATAAGGCGCTACTTTAGATTACAGCTGATCTTAAGGCCACTGAAGCCTTGCACTGGTCATACACTCGGATCCCACCTAATATGGCATCTAACTTGCTTAAAGCTGTTTGTAAAAAGGAAAAAGTCATAGAATGGGGCCCTTGTAATGGTCGTTGGAGATTGCTATTACGTGGAGCGCCAATGGTTTACCCCAGCTGAGATGAAGCACTGGCTTCACACTAATGCAACTATAGATCAAATTCAGTAATGGATATTGGGAGTGACGAAGAAAATTCATGAGATCCTGCGCAACTGCTCCTTCACATTGGATTAATTGAAACCTCTGGTGGGATCATACTCTTCTGGCCGCAGAAGTGGACGGGATGCAGCGAGATTCACCCTTGACTCAGCCCACACCTGGATCAAACATGGGATCCAGCCCCTAAGCAGTAGCGGTCATGTGAGAGAATATAACCCCAGAATTCAGATGGGATTGGATTAAGATGGAATTTTTATCAATTCAATTTATAACTGGAAACTGTCATTTCCAAAGACCTATATTGTCACCCCCTACGTAGTGGAGGGTAACCCCTGCTGGAGCCTTCCAGTGGAGCGAAGTGGAGGTTATGGCAGATGCAGCACGCCTTTTAGCCAAAACTGGATGGTACAGCATCACTTTCTGAGACTGATGCCGGTGAATTGTCATAACGCTTGAAGTAGTGCTTAATTATTTACATGAGGCATGCGGTCCTAAGCATCATTTACTTTTATCGCTTGGACTATTCCCCAAAAGAATCATTGGGATGGTAAGCCCTCGAAATTGGTGTGACTATGGCAGCACCATCCAAAAACAAGGTATCCATATTCACCAAGTGCAAGCCTCCTTGACCTGAGGATTCACTTAGAAGTAATTAGTTAAATCCTTAAAGGGAAAACCCCAGTGGAAGCTCCTACACCCTGTGAAAGTAAGAAATCATATAGCGCTGACCGCCCATCATGAGGAGTCAAGGAAAGGCGCTGGAAGTCATGTTGACTTTATTTAAGCATTTATCAGAGGCAGTTTCTCTGGATGACAGGCCCCCAAACCCTACCTTAGGATGAAATTCATATCCACCTTCAATTGGTAAGGATAGAGGATGATCCAATTTGATAGTAGCAGTTGATATAATTTTGGATGGTATCACTAAGATCCATCAAGATATTCGCACAGGTCAAGCCCACTGAGCAACAGACAGACGATGTGGTGATTTTCAGTCCTTTGGATGCACTTGAAAATATACTAAAAATAGGAGCAATTTCACCGACCAGTTCTTTTAATTATCTTTATAAATACAGCTACTTTTCGCTGTCCTGTCTTGTCTATGCTAAAAACAACCCAACCTCTCTCAATCTCCCATTTCGCTTATATACATAGGCTTCAGACAATAATGTTTCTCATTGCTTGGGTTATTCTTTTCCACCAATTCTCCTTGAATTTGGCTTGTTGTTCTTAATCCTCTGTCTCCCTAATTGTAGGCGATTTACTTCATATTCATCGAATGTCAACGTCAGCTTATCACCTTATTGCCTTATATAGAGGCGATCCAATAAACTCATTACATCCAATAAAGACCTGTTATATACCAATATCGCCTCATCTCGAGGCACTTGAATAATCATAACTGATACTATGTTCAGCGGATTCCACCCTGCTATCCCACGATTATTGTCCAGTCATATCAAAATTGCGACATTACCCCCTCCTTGACTGGACAGTAAGATCCTATTGTTTTTAAGGTCAGAGGAACTTCACGTGTACTCAGTTAATGATCCAACCACTTTTAGGATCCTTGATGGAGTATGCGTCAACTTCAGTTTTCTCTATTACTTCAAACTGACCAACCCAAGTACTAGCCAGCTTGTGCTTCTGCCCAAATCCATGTTGATCGTGAAAGAGAACCATATCACCTTCCTTGAATAATGCCAGCACACTATGACGTTCCTGATCAGCGGCCTGATTCCTAATCTTCTTAACCAAGCTGAAGTAATATGCTTTGGTTTGTAGTTTGATCATAATGTTTGTGAGGTTAGTAAAATAGTGGTGGGATTTTAGTCCGCCAGTGTCTTCTACACATGCATAAAACATCATCGGAAGAGCTGGGTACTAGCTGTATAGTAATTGGAAAGAACTCTTTTCCGTGGTGGAATAGTAACTAATGTTATAGGTGAACATGGCGGTGGAAAGGAGAGAGCTCCAAGTGGAAGGGTGATCTGTTACTGATTTTTTAGTATGTTCACCAGAGTTCCATTCACCTGTTCAACCATTCCAATGGACTCAGGGTGGTATGGGGTCGTCAGGACCCTGCGGATTACCATAAGCTCGTTCAGCTTGAGGATGTGTGAGGTGATGTTGGTGCCATTATCCGTGAGAATAAACTGAGGGCAGCCATGCCGCTGAATAATGCATTCCAACACGAATCTAGCCATCATAACTGCCCCCAAGTCTCATATTGCCCTCACTTTGACCCACCAGGTCAAGTGATTGATAGCCACAAGAATGTACTTACAATAGTTAGCTCCTGTTGGCAAGGGGCCAACAACATCAAGGGAGATCGTGTGCCAAGTGAAATGTGGTTTCACTAACCGATATGACGTCATATAGTGGAATGGCTTCTCCACTTGGCTCTGATGACAACAGTAAATAGTTTTGAGCACATCGAAACTCATACTTTCCCAATAGTATTGTGGGCGTAACAACTCCATAGTCTTATGCACTCCACCACAGTTGACTGCTCTGTGAGTGCTCATAATGATTCCCAGCCATTCTGAGGGGTGTGGGAAATTCACCGTAGAATCACCAATTCATTTGTACAGTTCTCCATTCCATTAGAATGTATTCATGCGCATCTCATTTTAACAATTTGATTACTTGGGGCGGTTTGTCATCATATTTTCCGCTGAGCATCTTATCATACATCACGTCGCTGAGGTCCGCTGTCACTGCAATAGTTGGTAATTGAGATAAACAGTCAGCGTTCTGATGCTTCACTCCCAGCTGATGGAGAATTTCAAAATCATAAGCCTGTAACTTGAGAGCCCATCGAGCCAACCATCCTTCCAGTTCTTTGAGGTTCTGCAACCAGCGTAATGATGTTTGATCAGTAAAGACTTTAAACTTTACCCCATGCAGATAGACTCTAAATTGTTTATATGTGTAGATTACTGCTAAGCACTCTCGCTCAGTCACAGTATAATTACGCTCATGACAGTTCAGACTATGACTACAGAATGCAACAGGATGTTCTTCTCCCTCATCGGCTTTCTGAGAAAGTACTACCCCAACAGCAGAGAGGGACGCATCCATCTAAACAATAAACTCCCGGTTGAAGTTTGGATATTGCAACACTGGTGCACTGCTCAACGCCGTACATAGTGCATTGAAAGCAGATTTATGACATTCCGTCCATTCAAACAAAGCGCCTTTTTTAACAACTCGAATAGCAGCCCCTCAATACAGCTAAAATTAGGGATAAAGCGGTGGTAGTAACTGACCATTCCCAGAAATACTTGTATGTCGCGCTTACTATTGGGAGTAGTCATTTTGCTGTTGGCCTCCACCTTAGCTGGTTGTGGTTGCAGCCCAGTTGAGTCTACCACAAACCTCAGGTATTCCAGCTGATCTTTGAAGAAGTTACACTTTTGAGGGATAATTTTAATGTTCGCCTCAGCCAGCCAGTGGAATACTGCTTCAAGGTGGTCGAGGTGCTCCAAAAAGGTTTGAGAGAAAACGTTAATATTGTCGAGGTATACTAGGATGCATGACAGTTTCAGGTCACCATTAATAGTGTCCATGACACGCTGAAACATAGCTGGGGCGTTGCACAGTCCTTGAGGCATCCGCGTTGGTTGAAAAAGGCCTTTTAGAGGTGATTACAGCACATTTTTCCTGTTCCGCAAATGGGTAACTCAATTTGCCGGCAGCCTGATATTAAGTCCATCACAGAAAAGTAACGGGCACCCCCTAATCGGTCCAGAGCATCATCAATTCTGAACAAGGGATAAAAATCCTTTTTTTGTACTATTGTTGAGCTTCTGGTAGTCTATTACTACACAGTTGGTGCCATCCTTCTTTTTTACAATTAGAACAGGTGAAGCCCATGGGCTTTTGGATGGTTCAAGCATCCCTTGTTGTAATGACTTGTTGATTTCCTCAGTAACCAGACTTCCGCTGCCCAAGAATGGCGGATTGGCTGAGACCTTATTGGAGAATGATTGCCGGTGTCTAATCAATGAACTACCCCCCAAGCACACCCTAAATCATGATTGTCAACAGAGAAAATCCCCTTATATTTTTTGAAATAAAGCTATTGCTTGGTCTTTTTGTTCATCTGATAATCCCGTTAAATTACTCCACAGAACCACCATTAGTACATTAGTCAATGTCTCAGCCAGCAGACCAAATTCATATAAGGATCTGAACTCATGAACCTGATGGACCTCGTCTATGGGAATCAGATGTAGATATGCTACAGTTTGGTGGCGGCAGATTTTCATTGGTTCTCTCTGCAGGTTTGCTAACAAAATCTTTATCTCCCCTTATCCTGGAAGTATAATTCCTGGAGCCACATGCGGCTCAAACTGTGTTTGATGATAGAGCCCAATGACTTCCCTGTATAACCCACTTGGCACTTCCACCTCTAACTCAGTATTCACTAAGACCTTGATGGCCGGAAGGGATATATATGGGCCCTGCCACTTGAAGAGGTATCTCTTGGTATTTGTATATCTGCTGGGAAAGGGGCCGAGTCTTGCTCTTTAGTCAGTGATAGCAAACTGGCATTACCCCATCAATATAGGCAAGGTTGATATGGCTCATATGCACCAGATCCTTCTGTGCTCCACTAGTGGTAAAGTAATTTGGGATCCACTGACCCAGAATGGCGAGGGTCTCCTCTATCATATTAATGACAGCCCCAAAAACAATGCAGGAAAGCGTTTCTGATTAAAAGGTCACAATCTTCATTTAGTAACACAATCGCTGGAGCCACAATAACAATGGACCCAAAGCGCAGAGGTAACACACTATAAGCTCCCTCAGAGACAGTGCTTACAGCTCTAGCAGTTCCATAAACCATGCGATGGTCCACATCAGGTTTAAACGTCAATTTTGCCATCAACTTAGTGGAAACTATGTTGACTGGAGCACCAGTATCTATTATATCATGAACTCTATTTTTTACTACAATAATATCACAGTATGTACACTCAGAATAAGAAGAATATTGACTGTTTAATACATGAACATTTACGGGCTCTCTTTTCCCAAGGAAATTCATAATCCCCTCTCTGACTTGGGGGTATTCTCTGACAATGGCATCTACCGGAAGGGCGACGTTCACTCCTTTCAGAGTTTGCGCATCTGCAGCAGAATTAAGTTGATCTGAGGAAGCTTGATCAAGCATTTGACAGGCATAGGGCTTTGGTTGTTTGAGGGACTCTTCCTCCGCCGCCTTAGCTTGAGCTCGTGTCACTACATTTACTCCTCCAACTGGCTGCTGATATAAAATTCCGTCATCATACTGAGGGACTTTCACAGGGTATACAACTATTGATTTGGGGACATTTTGAGTGGGTATCGCGGAAGTAGAGGGTCCCATCTCTACTCTGCTCCATCTTTTCCCTGATAGTATTGGTCTTGTTGTACGTAATTCACACGGCGATTATGGCAGAATTTTGCCAAATGATCAGGGCGACCACATTCGTAGCAGTTAACCCCATAAGAGCCACGTCCAGGATTATCATAAGCAGGTCTAGACTGGAAAGCTTGGGGCTATTCTGCGAAACCAGCCCCAGGTCTGTAAGCCGTTTGTTGACAGTTGGCATAGTTGGGTCCAGGTCAATAACTAGGTTGCTGGCGGTTGTCATGGCCAGCCCATTGACGCTGATTGAACTGTTGATTATAATCTGGCCAAGGATGAGGTGCAGAGTTATAGAAAGGCCAAGGATTACTAATTGGAAGCTGGAGGCGGACAATAGTATCCTCTGGAATAAGAGGGTGCAGTAGCGGCAGTAGCCTTCCATTCCATACTTGGTGGTGGAAAGTTAGGGGATATGTGACGCAAAAACTGTACAATCTTAAGCAGAGGGACATCATCATCCAGAAGCGGCGAAATAACATAAGAAAGTTTGTGATATGGCTTCACCATGGTGGATATGGCAATGCACACGTCAGCTTCCGCTAAGTACCCAGCTCCAATCAGTACATGGGCTTCTGTTGTGAATCAATCAGCAAACTCTATGAGAGTCTCATTTTGACGGAATCCAATTGTCAAGAATTCCGCTTTCCACTGCAACATTTTTGAGTTTCCCCCAAATAAGCGGAGTATAGTGTCCTTTACATCCTTATAGGTGACAGAACTACTTGAGAGGTAAAAGATGACCTGATCGGCGCTTCCTACATCCAAGGCAGATATTAACAGATTAGCCTTCCATTTATCAGAGGCTCATTCCGCTGCAAACTCAAATCATTTAAAAAACCCATGAATGTTTCCATTGCGATCAAATGGGGGTATATTATGATATTAACTTCCTCCTCTCATTCGCGGGGTTTGGGCCCATACTGAGGAATGGAACGAGACCCAAAAGCAGATTCTCGATGAGGAGTGGGATTAGTAGAAGTTGGGATATCCATCACTTCATGGGTAGCATGACCTTCAGTCATAGGTGGTACCACCATTACTTGAGGTAAGTGTTGTTCAGACTCATATGAATATCCAGTTCTATCATCTTGGGTGTAGTAGCTTTGACCAGCGTTGTTTATCCTGCATATGATGCCTTTCCTTGATAGTCATCATTGTCCCAGCGTGATGACAAAGAAGTATTGGTCAATCTTTGTTCTGCACATTGCAGCTGCTGGGTGGTATCATTCAGTCATTCGGCAAGTTCTTTGTTTTGTAGTCCCAAGATTCGCATTTGACTAAACATATTATCAAGTTGGTGCATGACTGCATTCCGTTTTTAAAGAAGTTCATCTTGTTTTTGAGCACCGCGTCCAAGGTGACTTTGAGTTCCTCATATCCAGCTGGTGCGGTATATCTGGAAGACTCCCCAATAACACAGCTTGGGTAAGGCATGGCTGGATACTGGAGTTCTGGAGTGTTAGGTGGTTGATCAATGGGCCCCCTGTAGTGAGCACCAATTTTATAATTTTGGATGGTATCACTAGGATCCATCGGGTTATTTGCACAGGTCAAACCCAATGAGCAACAGACGGACAATGTGGGGATCAGCGGTCCTTTTGATGCACTTGAAAATATACTAAAATTAGGATTAATTGCCCCAACCAGTTCGTTTATTTATTTTTATAAATACAGCTACTTTTCGCTGTCCCATCTCGTCTATGCTAAAAACAACCTAACCTCTCTCAATCGCCCATTTCACTTATATACGTTGGCTTCAGGCGATACTGTTTCTCATTGCTTGGGTTATTCTATTCCACCAATTCTCCTCGAATTTGGCTTGTTATTCTTAATCCTCTGTCGCCCTAATTGTAGGCGATTTACTTTGTATTTGTCAAATGTCGGCATTGCCTTATCACCTTATTGCCTTATATAGAGGCAATCCAAAAATATTACATCCAATAAAGACCTGTTATATCCCAATATCGCCTCATATCGAGGCACTTGAATAATCATAACTAATACTATGTTCAGCGGATTCCACCCTGCTATCCCACGATTATTGTTTAGTCATATCAAAATTGTGACAGCAATATACCAGGAGCTTGACAGCATACTGGCTGCGGCAATTTTAACCACCTTTAGGTACTGGAGCTTGGATATATTAGCAATGTACTTCCCAATTAAATGACCAGAAATGACTGCTAGAGGTAAAAATAAAACATAAGGACTCCTACCTGTGCATCAAGCTCACCTGGTATGCGTATAAGTTGGCGAAATGGGTAACTTTTCACAACCTACTAATTACTTTGCCTGCAAGTGTATGCATAAGGAAATTTGCACCATCCTATTATACTATGATGAGGTTTAAAAATTTCAGCAAGCCAGCGGCAATCATATAACTAAGTGTCTTCATCCCTATACATTGGAAACTCTGTATGAACCTGCGCCTGGATGAAGACAAACATGATAGCTCTTCCAGCGTATCCATATTCCAAGCCTCCAGAGGGTGATCTACATCAAACAATAGAACACCGAATAGGTATGTCAGTTTTGTTACCAGAGAGGACACATGATGGCGCAGTGCCACCATAAGAGAGGCAAATTTCCCAGAAATTATGAATATGACCCTATCAATGGTATCACCCAAGTCTGGTCTAAAGTCTTCCTTTACCCCAAAGACAAAGAATGGATTTGAAGTAGCTTATTGGAGATCAAGGAACTGCAACGCCAGCAACAGGAGCTAGATTTTGCCCACTAAGAATCGTGGGCACTTGAGAGGGCAAAGCGCCCAGATGCTGATGATAACCATTCATGAAATTAATCCTGGAGTTATACAGGATTAAAAGGAAAATCAATCAGCATCCCAGCATGCTCATTGAACCCAGGTGGAAGGGACAAGAATGAGGACTACGTTGTAAGAAAGTGGGGCCAAAAAATTTATAATGGGGCGCCAAGAAAAGGGCCCAGAACGATTGGCCCCCCCAGCAGAAAAACTCACCTCCAGTAAATCCAACAATTCAGGTGGCCGAAAAAATGGCAAAAACCCCAGCTTGCTTGCACCAAGCCTAACTCACATGGGCAGTTGGCAACCACAGCTGATCACAGTGGCACATCGGGGATTGAAGCTGACTCTACTACTCTCCCTCCCTCTCTAAATCAGCAGCCCCATTTTGTATTAAACTGTCTCTCCTTTCAATAGACAAGGAGACAGGGATGGACATAGAGTGTCCAGTGTTCTCCATGCCAGGTAACAGTATTTCAGTCTCAAAAAACAGCACCAAACGTCCGCCTCCAACTTGTCACCACCTCCTTAGCAATACCTGCCATATAAAATCCGACTTCCATCCGAGATTTGATGCATAACACAAATATTCCTCATACCTGTGGGTCAGGTGGCCATCAATAATCATTGTAACCACAAGTGCTAGGGGTTGTCTAGCATACAAACACAGTTGAGGAAAATGCACTAGTTATATTTAATAACCATATTGATCTAATTTTAATATCTGAGACTCAGGTATACGTACAGCAAAAAAACAGTCCCAAACTCAAACAGAGACCCCAAACACCACTCATGGTATCAATAGATTAAGTGCAGGCGCTTTGGTCAGACCATGTGGTGATCATCGTGCTGAACAAAAACATTGACTTGGAATTTGTGGAGGATACACATGCTGGAAGAAATCTGGTGGCCATGGCCACAATGAGAGAACTGGTAGAACTCTTTTAGTGATCGTTGTATATGCATCAACTAACCACTAATAAAACAAACAATCCTAAAATCCTGTCAGAAATAAAGGCCGACTCTGTAAAAGTTATACCAGGTGATTTGTTTTTTTGAGCAAATGCAAGCAGGGATACATTCCCAACTCGCAGATGATCTCTAGTATGCAGATGATATGTTGATGTACCTTGTGATATTAGGGATGTGTCTTATGATTGATGAGGAGGACGATGACCCTGCAAACCTTATGAGATGGGAGTACTATTTTAATGATCAACCAGTAATTGGCTCCTGATTGGACTATGTACTAGTATAGTCTGACCTCAGACAGGCTACATCAAAGAGTGAAGTTTCATTAATGCACAAAGTGACCACATGATAGTGAAGGTAGCCATTGATCTGTGTGACACCCCACCACCTCATAAGTGGTAAATATCCCTTTCCACGTTGTGAAATGAATTGGCGCCACACCTCAAAAAAGGGTTTGTGCGAATAATAGCATATCTAGATCACCAGACGGGCATTGATCCCATAGACTTCTGAAAAAGAATTAAAGAAAAGCTTATGAGGGATAGTGCCAGTATGAGACTACCAAAACCTATAAACTAATGCTGCCACTAAACAGCTAAAGGATGCCCTGGCTACTATGAAGCAAGAGCGGCAAGACAATGAAGAATGGTGGCGCGAGTATCTGAAAAACCACAAACATTATCAAGCGCTCCTATGAAAGTAGGATAATAAATGATGGCAGAATGCAACCTTCCGCCACCAAATCCTGCTGTGGACGATGACTAGGGAGAATTTGGCCAGACTTAAAGAAATCTGGACCTGATCCAAAATCCTCCAGTTAGAGACTCCTGAGGGCGTCATTTCCAGTGATCTGGGAGTAATCAAACGTGAAGTTGGACGGTTTTATGGTGACCTCTTACACCCTCATGAACCAAAGAGCACAACGACAGAAGTCATACTAGCCCTGGCTAAGCCAGCGCTTTAGGGGTGCTCACCTGCTGACAAAAGCGACCTAGTTGCTAAGATCACAGTGGAGGAGGTAAACCGAACTCTTAAGGACGTGCCAAAAAACAAGTCCCTAGGCCTCAACAACATGTGAGCAGAAATGATGAATACAATCTGCGAGTGTGTGGCACTGAAACTTGCACACTTTTTTACCATTGTCTGGCTCACAAGTGTCAAATACCAGGGGGGCACAAAACCCAAATTGTGCTACTGTACAAAAAAGGCTCTCAGCAGCACCTTTGTAAATGGTGCCTGATTGCACTGTTGAACGCTGATTAAAAAGTTCTCACATAAATCCTCATGGACCACTAGTGTGTATCACCATTTGGACCATCCACCCGGCCCAAAATGGGTTCATCAAGGGGCGAACTATCTGGGAAAGTATTTTCTCAGTTTAAAACGCCCTGCAGAATGTGCGCATAACTGTGAATGGCTATCTCATGTCTTTAAACATGGAGAAGGCCTACAATCAAGTAGCATGGTCATTCCTGAGGGCGGCAATGAATACTATCAGAATCTCAACCACATTTATTGCCTGGATAGATATGCTATACACAGGCCTCAGTACAAAAGCTATCCAGGATACTGGAGTAACAGAAATAATTCCAATTGGATAGAGCCTTCATAAAGCGATTTTATGTCACCAAATATTTAACGTTGCTGTGAACATCATACTGGAAGCATCTGAAGTGAAGTTGTGGGTCATCTACCACCCCCAGCCAAACCCCTATCAGGATTCAGGCATTTGCAGATGACACGGCGGTGGGAATTAGTTTAATAATGACCTTCAAGGCGTTGATGAGCTTCTTTCCCTTTACCAAAAGGCATCAAATACTAAAATTAATATTGACAAGATGGTAGTCATTAAAATCCAGGCAACCTCAATTCCCTTCACCCTTAGGCTAAATCCCATAGCACCCATACAAATGTTTAAATATCTGGACATTCTCTTCACAAAATATGGTCCAGCAGTTGAGGTGATGAAACAAGAAGTGCTCTCCAGTATGTCATCCTGGATGCCTTCTGGAAATACGTTTTCTTGAACCTTGAAGGGAAGGTAAAGGCGCTAAATGTCTTCACACTCTCAAAGCTTTGTTAAGTGTCTTATATCCTGCCACTGGGCCTAAGCTTAGAAGGTAAAATAAAGTCGATCATCTGCACTTTCCTGTGGTCCAAGGCTCACGTGGCACCAATTAAACTGGACGTCCTGTTCAAATCCAAAAGCGAAGGAGGTATTAGACTACTTAATTTTGAGGTCACACCCACTGGATCTTGGCGAAAGCTTTTCTCCAGATAATGCAGTTTCATATACGCTGCTCAGAACTATAATGGATTGTCAGTTGGGTCCAAATTTAGGTGTTATAGAATTGGTGGTATTCAAGAGATATGCTGACAGATTTTGCACAGGGTTCAATCCACTGAGCAATTAGGACCAACGATATTATGATCATTGTCCTCAAAACAACAGAATAAACTTTCAAATAAATATGGAGCACTCGCTCCCACAACTCTCTTTATTTAATATACTTAATACAGTGGATTCTTGCTGTTTCCGCTTTTCTAAACTAATAACAACCTCCTCCTCTTGATCATCTCATCTCGCCTATATTGTAGCAACTTCAGATGCTCACTTCTATGGCTTAAAATTTAATTCATCACATCTCATTGGTTCTGTTAATTCTTTATTTGTAATTTCCCAATTGCTTAATCCAAGATGATTTCCCAACAACCCAATATAACCTCATTTCGAGGCACTTGAATTCTCATTACTCATATCAAATTATCAACGAATTCCATCTATTCCGCCATAATAACCTAGGGCTTATCATCCAGTCATATTGGAATCATGACATAAGGGATCCCAGAAACAATCACGTCACAATCCTTTAGGGAGTGAATGCTGCATAACCCTAACTATCATGTAAATGCCACCAATCCCACTATTGGATAATATGCAACAGAGCGGTGAGGCTGGGCAGTTGGTTGTTCTCACATCTGCCACAAACTGAGGATACAATATGGTAGGGCCTTGAAGCCAAGAAAGCAGCATTGACCACAGCTACAATGTGGGAGGAATGGAACCAGATTGAGAATGAATTAAATGACAAAAAAAATTAAAATCCTTTATAATAATTCACCAATCACTATTGGGGGCACCCCCCCCCCAAAAAAAAACACCAAAACCACCCTCTTGACCTTAAATTCTTATTGACTGGGCAGAGGAAGGTCACAACACCAATTATAATCTTAAGATGTTAGTTATAAGACTCAATAATAAAATAGGTGCGTCCAACCAATGCACCGCCACCTGGAGAATTTTACATTGGGCAATAAAACAAATAAACACAGCAGCCCAGAATACCCCTATAAGGACTGCCCAGTGTGCTCTGAACCTGAGGTGGATATTGCCCACAATTATTTAGAATGCAGTATACTTAAAAAATTTTAAGAAATTATGAGACTACTGCTATCCAGAAAGCAACAGCTGCTGGATATACATCCCTCTCAGGACCTCTTTTTCTCTAAAATACGTGGAAATCAGTTGATTTAGCTTCAAGTCTTCCTATACTATTATTGTATATTGGTCAACAAAATTAAATGTGGCCAAGAAATTGAGCCATGAGAGCCCCCATTACATGAGCTCTGATGTGGAACACAATTCAGATTTTCACTAACCAGCTCAAATGGATCTCTGAATTTTTGCGCCTTGTACCTGGATTTTTTTGAGCCTTATGATTGGCTTTTGCACCTGGATCTCTCACTATATGCATGATTCCATAAACAGACTGAAGATTAAATGACGTGTAAGCCCACCGTCGCTTAAAACCATGGCTAGCAATGATGACTGCTGACTAGATATGGTTGATGATGCTACCCAATTTGTGGCACTTTTTCTTGGTTTTTTCTTGCCAGTTGAAATCTGCATTTCCACAATCCTCTTTCCCTTATTCATTGTTAATTTCTTTAATAAAGGTATGAAGTAAAATAACTCAAACCTTACAAAAGTAAAATGGAACTTAAGTTGGAGCACTATTTTTGAAAAAGATCACAAAAATGGTCCAGTAGTTTCAGAGTTATGCATGAACAAGCAAAGAAAAAACTAAATATACAGGTCAAATTTAGAACCTTCAATTTTTTCAAAGTCTTTTAAAGTATGTATATTTGATAATAACCTTCTAAAATCTTGGCATATTTTAAACTGACTTATAAAATTTTCTCGTGAATATAGAGCTCTGTGTGGGGCATTATAGCACTGGATTGCTGATACAATGAATTATTTATATATTATCATTTTGTTAAAAGAAACTGTATCAATAACCCAATGAACAGAGTTGAAGCTTATAATGGATTGGATCAAAGTGAAAACTGTAAGCAACTAAGAACTCGCAGTGCTGAGTATATATAGGTTCTTTTGTTCAAAAAAATGATTCAGGATACTGAATGAGACATAGACATACTTACTCAATAAAACCTGAACTTATTGGTCGATAATTTATGTCATTTTTATTTTTTTTAATTTAATATATATTCTCAGCTTTGCGCTCTCTTGAAAATAAGATGAGGGTAAATGATTGATCAATTTGCTACTCAAAAGCGCCAGGAAGGCCAACTTGGGTGAAACTTAATTTTCTCTGGAGGTTCAGAGGTTCCTAACAATTCTTAATGTCTGATGAGATTTCAGTCCAAGAGAATTAGACTTTAAACTAAAAATAGATGCATATTTTAAAAAGTACTTTATTAAGAAAAAGGTTAGTACTACTTAGCTATCAAGGGAATATTAGAAATGTGATGAGTGATAGAATAATACCACATCTGAGAGTGAAAAGAATTCAGGAATTTAGGTGGCGATGGCATAGTTCAGGTCCATAGTTGGAGTAAATCTGGATTCATTTTAAAGGCTGGACTGAGATCAAATAATGGTGACACTGTTAAGTGGTTTTCATTATCTGTTATTAGGAAGCCAATATGTGATAAGGCATAATATGTAGCATGAGGTCGTTAATGAGGTGAGTAGAGGATTTAAACACTGAATAAATCCTAAGGCCTATTATCAGTATATATAATAACTTGGCTTAGGCATTCCTCCCTATCTCATCAGCCAGTGGAGCATTAATTAGGTAATTTATCCAAAGTTCATCAGGTCATAAACTTGGCAATATTATGTAAATTGCTTTTTGCTTGATAATATAGTGTATTAGTGATTTTGGAATTAGGGCTGATTAAATATTAATAAATAAATCTTTATACTAATATTAAACTTTATCTTCAAATTTAAATATTGAATCTATTAAAAGGTTATGTCAAAAATAATAGAAGTAATGTTGAAGTTGATTAACGTAATTAATATAACATAATATAAAGTTGAGACTTCACCTATATTAAGGTGAAGTCTGATATGTAATCTCAAGGAAGAATTACAATAGAGCTGCAAATTTATAATAATCTTGTGTTAAGTTGCATCTGGGACTTCACCAAGTGTAAGTGTATAGTGTTTTATTGTGATAATATTTATCTTACATGTTTCACAAAGTACAATCAGCACTCGCCAATAAATATTTACTGTCTTGTGTTATATGCATGTGCGGATGTGTGCTATCAATATGTATTATCGTGTTTCAATCTCTTTCTATATAGCAAGTTAGACGTCATAAAGAGTGGAACCCAGTTCATTGAAGTCGCTTGTGTACTGGTGATAATATCTCTGATTTTTTTGGTATTGTTTGTTGCTTGTGATTGCTTTAAATGTGGTGTCTTGTATGATTGTTTATTCCATGGATGCTCTTATCTCCTGTGGTGCATGCGTGAGTCTGTATATGGGTGAGTGTGTGATAGTGTGTGCAGGGGACTTCTTGAATCAGTCATGCTATGGTGTTTAGTAACAGTCAGATTAAGGGCGTTCCATAGAGTTCATAAGATAAATAAAAAATATCTACTGATGACCACCTGCAACTTAGTCATGAAAGATTCTACTTGAGGCCTGTAAAGGGTTATATAAAATTATACTAATCTCATTAATGAACTGAAGTGATTTAAGCAAACTAATAATAGTCATAGCCATCACGTTGATCATTTATAAATAATCCTACAAAATGTACTAGATATATATCATTTATAATATATATACTCAGCACTGCGTGTTCTTAGTTGCTTACAGTTTATACTTGGACCCAATATAATATAAGCTCTAGTTTTTATTTATAATAAAAATTCTATAAAGTCAGCTTGAAATATGGCGCCAACTGTAGGGCTTCCGTTTTTAGCTTGATGATTCAATGTTTAAGAAGCCCCAACATTTAACACTTAAAGCAAACTAAGTCACATGACAAGTATAATTTTTATTTATAAGAGTGCTAAGACACATTTCATGTCCTGTCAGCTAAAGTATCCATCATATGGTAAGTACAGCGAAATGGAATTATTAAAGTTAAGTACCAACATGAGATATAGAAATAATGACGCAACTTTATAGGTAGATAGAGGTTTTTATTGCTGCACTTATCAATATAACCCCCAAAAGAAAAGAGATTAATAAAATTAGCAGAAGGAGAAATACATAAAGAAGACTCTTGGTCAGGTGATGCATTATTGATGGTATAATTCCTTCAAACACATTTTTGATAGGGCAAAATGGTGAGTTAAAAACCCAACTCAGATGAGATTGGGGGTCACTTAGGCTGATCATTGAGCAGCTTCTTAATTTTTACCCTTTTTTGGGTTCATCTTAATTTTGCTGCCTCAGGTGCCATTTTGAGTGGTTGTCACCTGACCTTTTGATAATCTGTCAATTTGATTAGGCAAGAAAAAATCTTAGGGTATCTTTGGCTTGGTTTGGTCTATTAAATTTTCCTAGAGTTGATTAATGCTGTGCTGACTATCAATTTCTCCAGGCAATTTATGAGGTAATCCATTTAACTCCCTTTTCAGGACTAGGTGACAATTCAGATGAGGAGTCAAATGGTTGATATTCTTCCCATCATGTTCAATATCAGAATATCTGACATCACCTCCTTTAAGAATATTGGTGGGTGAGTACTGATGAAATAATTGGCTATATATGCAGTTGGTGTTACTCCAAATTCTAAGGACTTGATTAAGCATTTATCTACGCATTTGTAATTAGTATCATATGGCCCATCTCAAATGGAATCTAATTTTCCCTTCAGGGATGTATTTAATTTTGATTATATAGGACCAAGTCCAAAACTCAAAGGCGGGTAAAGGATGGCGTGGGGCATTTACTGCTTGACTTCCACTTGTAACCACTTGTCTAAATTTGTCATTGCCTCAGACTGAAGTTCTATCATCTTCTGAGCTAGTCTTCTTAAACTTTCTCAAGCTCTTCAATATTATCACTTGCAACTTCACTTGCTAATAAAGCTAAGATTCCAGGTTTTCTTTCATAATAATGTCTTGAAAGGAGAGATTTTGATGATTTTCAGGAAACTTATTTGGTAATCCATCAATGCTCTTGAAAGGTATTGGTCTCAATGTAATGGATCAGTAGTGGCCATCTTGCAAAGCTTGATAACAATGCTACATTTTCTCTCTTTACATTCCTGTTAGTTGATGGTAATAAGGCACCAAGAACAGTTTTTTAGTTCCCATGCTTGTGGCTAAGATCCTCATAACTGTTGAAGTAAAGTTCTTACCATTTTAAACATAGTAAAACCTGTTGCAGCCATGCAAGTAAATATATTTTGATAGAAAAAGTTAGCAGTAGCTTAAGCAGTCTATGCAGGAATGACAATTGTTTCTACCCACTTCATGAAATGTTTGATCCCTACTAGGATTTATTGATTTCCTCCTGTGGATTCAGGCAGTGGACTATGACATCTAAACTGAGGGTATGAAACAGCTGTTGAGTGGTCAATGGCTGGTACTGGACTTGTCCTTATGCGTCATTTGCTTTTTACAAGTGATGCAAGCGTCTAAGACTTCCACTACAGAGTTCAATATTTCTTCCCAATAATAGCAATCCTTAAAAAATTTACAAGTTTTCCTGGATCCTCAGTGTCCTAGGGTATTGTGGGCTTCTAATATAACTTGTACCTGTCTGAAGTTTGCAAGTAAGGTAGCCAATCAATTCTGACTTTCTTATAAAGTGATCCGTCAAGAACCTTTGTGTTTTTAATATGTCGTTTGAGAATTTTCTAAGCTGGTTCATCTTTGTCATCTCAGGAGTCTGGATTCATAAGCAGGTCATTTAATCATTCCGCTTAATTAATGTCAAGGTATAGTAGGGGCAGTTGAGTCAGTCCATCTATGTTCATGTGCTTCATTCCAGCTCGGTGGACAATACTCATATTGTAGTGCTGAAGCTTGAGAGCCATTTATATAGTCTTCCTTGAGATCTTTCATATTTTGAAGCCACTTTGGAGAAGCTTGGTCTGTCACAACTGTAAAGTCCATACTGTACAAGAAGTGCCGAAAATGTTTCATTGCCAGGAGAGCAAGTAAGCACTTTTTATACGTAATGCTATAATTTTGCTCAGCTTTGTAAAGAGCTTTGCTATAATATGATAATTGGTGGTCAATTCCGTCCTCATCTAATTAAAAAAGGATGGCGCGCATGTCCAAGTCAGAGGCGTTAGTAAACAGAATGATTATCTTCCAATAATCCAGATGTCATAAGATTGGTCATCTTTTCAATATACTCTTCATTGACTCAAAAGCAGCTCTTTGCTCTAATCCTCATATAAAAGGGGAGTTTTTGGCAAGAAGTTGGACAAGAGTTTTGGAGAGTTGGCAAAATAGGGATAAATTGATGGTAAGATCTCATTATTCCGAAGAATACCTGTATTTCTCAAAGGCTCTCCAGCTCAGATATCTTGGAGATTTCTTCAACTTTAATGTTCAATGGTTGAATTCCTTCCCGCAATATGACATGTTATAAGAACTCCAAGTTGCTTGAAAAAGATACACTTCACAGGTTTAAGTTTAATTTATTTCTGTCTTAGTCATTGGAACACTGATTTAAGGTGGTCTAGATGATCAGTAAAGGTTTTGGAAAACACTATTGTGTCATCTAGATATATGATCTCACAGCTGAGTTTAAATTCTTGCATGATGTGATATATTTCCCATTGAAGTGAGGTGAGAGCATTACATAATCCCTGAGAGAGCCAAGTAGGTTGTAATAATCCTTCTGTGCATTACAACGCACATTTTTTGCAATTTTCAGATGAAAGATCTATCTGCCAACAACCACTGGCGAGGTCCATTGCAGAGAAAAAATTTGTGCTGGAGAGCTAGGCCAAAGTATCAGTAATTTGTGGAATCAAATAGATATCCTGCCTATGTACTGCTGTTTAGCTTCTTATATTTCATCCTTATTATGTGACCACCGTTCTTCTTCTTTCATGAATAACAGCAGGAATGACTATGGATTTGTGAGGTAACAAGTAATCTAGAATCCAATAAATTCTTGAGCTCAGTCTTCATGTATCGCTCCTCTACTTTTGACTTTCTATATGGCTTCAATAAGAAAGGGGTTGTTTCCTACCTCAATACTTTAAGCCCATTCTTTCATGTGACCAAAGTTGAAATCTGACGTGAAAACATCCTGATAGTCTTTGAGTAACTGATGACTTTTCAAGCCCCTCCTGATTTAACTTATCAGATATCTGGACCTGTGAGAAAACATTAATTAAATTGTTGATTAATAGACCTAGTGAAGGTGAGTACCAATAAAATGTACATTTTCAATTTCATTATGGGAAGTAATTGACCTTTCCCAATTTAATGATCTTTCTTGACTAAGATATCTTTGTTGGTTAGATAGTTAATTAATAGCTCAATAAATGCTGATTGTAACAAACGGGGCTCCAAGGCCCTATCTGCCGCCTCAACATATGCACATCTATGCCGGAGGAGAGTCGCCTCAATTTTCTTTAAGACTAGGTTGCGTCAGCATGCAAATCCCACGGCGCAAATGACAACCAATGGTAAGTTCAAATTTCGCTGCATTCAGGGCTCGCAGACATTGCTTGCTAAGTATTTTCCTTATGCACAAAATATACCCCTAACAGGATGTGGTGCAGTGGACGTTTCATATGCTACCAGCCTCTTTCACCTAGTGGGCTTCACAGGGTGTGCCATCTCAGCTTTAAACCCATCCTTTCACGACTCCAGGCGTTTTTCATGATCGCCATTGCATCAATCTGAAACGTTGGATCCTCTCCCTAAACTCAGTTTATTGCTACTTTAGGTCCCTATATATAACAAACTTAGATGATACATTCATAATGATACTATTATAAGTGAATGGGCTTTATTTCAGAAGATGCAAACCAAATTGTAGAATTTCAAAATAGGGAATGAAAACACATCCACACTTGTATATAGTAGCCTTGCCATAGCTATGTGAATTTAAAAATAATTAGGCGTGGATGTGGCTTAACAAATGCTGGTGTTCTGACATCTGCCCGTTGTAGAATCAAGGGAACCTAAACTATTAGTAATCTGCTGCAAATATAACTATTTATTAAAATTATCCCAAAATGCATTGACTTGCAATTAAGGTTATTTTGAATCTGGGATTTTGACCATTGTTGTCACGATTCCAATATAACTGGATGATATTTGTGGGACAGCTAGGGAGGAATCCGCTGAAAACGATATTAGTTACAATTATTCAAGTGCCTCAGGATGAGGCAATATTGGGATATAATGGGTTTTTATTGGATCGCCTCTATATAAGGTGATAAAGCAATAAGGCGATGTTGACATTTGATGAATATGAAGTAAATCGCCTACAATTAGGGCGATAGAGGATTATAGAATAACAAGCCAGATTCGAGAGAATCGTTGGAATAGAATAGCTCAAACCATGAGAGCAGTATTTCCTGAAGCCACTGTATATAAGTGAGATGAGCGATTGAGAGAAGGAGGTTGTATATATTAGAGCGAGAATGGGACAGCAAAAGATCGCTGTTTTTATTAAAATAAATAAAGAGTCAATTAAGCAATTGCTCCTATTTTTAAGTATATTTTCAAGTGTTTCTGAAGGACTGACGATCCCTACATTATCTGTCTGTTGCTCAGTGGGTTCAACCTGTACAAACAACATGGCGGATTCTGACTATACTATTCGATTTTATAACTGTGGTGCTCACTATAGGGGGCCCATTGACCAACCACTAAACACTCTGGAACTCCAGTTGCCAGCCATGCCTTACACAAGCTGTGTTGCTGGGGAATTTTCACAGATTACTGCACCAGCTGGATTTAAGGAGCTCAAGCTTACCTTAGACATGGCACTCAAAAACCAAGTTGAACTCCTTCATAATGAGATACTGTCATGCATCAGCTTAATAGTACGTTTAGCCAAATGTAAATCTTGGGACAACAAAACAAAGAGCTCGCCAACCGGTTGAATGATATTACTGAACGGCTGCAGTGCGCAGAGCAAAAATTGACCAATACCTTTCAGTCTTCTCACTGGGACAAGGATGACCATCAAGTGGGGGCAACATATGAGGAAGAATATGACGCTGGTCAGAGCTACTACACCCAGGATGGTAGTACTAGATATGAATATGAGTTGGAACGCCACTTCCCTCAAGTGATAGTGATACCGCCCCTGGCAGAAGGACATGCTACCCCTGAAGTGGCGGACATCCCAACTTCAGCTGATCCAGCTTCTCATCAGGAAACTGCTTTTGGATCTTGACCCATTCCTCAGTATGGGCCAAAACCCCGTGAATGGGATGAGGAGGTTAATATCAAAAAATTACTTCTGTTTGATTTTAACGGGAGCATTCATGGTTTCTTCAAATAGTTTGAATTTTCAGTGGAAGGCGCATCTGATAGATGGAAGGCTAAGTTGTTGATATCTGTCTTAGATGTCAGAAGTGCCAATCAGGTCACCTGTCACCTCCCAAGTAGCTCCATCACCTATATGGATGTGAAGGATACTGTATTCCACCTGTTTGGAGGTACCTCAAAGATGTTGCAGCGGAAAGCAGAATTCTTAACAATTGGATTCTGCTGAAACAATATTCTCCTAAAGTTCACTGATCAATTCACAATGGAAGCCCACGTTCTGATTGGGGCAGGGTACTTAGCGGAAGCTGACATATGCATTGCCATGACCTCCGCAGTGAAGCCATATTGAGAGCTTCACAATGTCATTTCGCCGCTTCTGGATGACGATGTACCTTTGCTCAAGATTGTACAGTTTTTGCGTCACATATTCCCTAACTTTCCACCACCAAATATGGAATGGAAGGCTACTGCCGCTACTGCACCCTCTTAGTCTGAAGAATACTCTCATCTGACTTAAGCTCCATTTAGTAATCCTCGGCCTTTCTATAACTCTGCGTCTCGTCCTCAACTGAATTATACTCAACAGTTTGATCAGCGTCAATGGGCTGGCCATGAAAACTGTCAGCAACCCAGCTATTGACCAGGATCTAGCTATGCCGAACTTCAACAATCATCTTACTGACCTGAGGCTGTTTTTGCAGAATGACCTTAAACTTTCCAGTCTGGACCCTCTTATGATAATCAAGGACATGGCTCTTATGGGGTTAACTGCTACAAATGCGGTCGCCCTGGTCATTTGGCAAAATTCTGCCATTACCGCCATGTGAACTACATACACCAAGATCAATACTATCAGGGAAAAGATGGAGCGGAGTAGAGATGGGACCCTCTACCTCCACAATACCAACTCAAAATGTCCCCAAATCAATAATTGTATACCCTGTGGAAGTCCCTCAATATGATGATGGACTTTTATATCACCAGCCAGTTGGAGGAGTAAATGTAGTGACACGAGCTTAAGCCAATGCGGCGGTTGGAAGAAGAATCACCAGAACAAATGAAGCCATATGCCTGTCAAATGTTTGATCAAGCTTCCTTGGACAAACTTGATTTAGCTGCAGATGCGCAAACTCTGAAAGGAGTGAACGTCGCCCTTCCGGTAGACGCCATGGTCATTGAATACCCCCAAGTCAGTTATGGGATAATGAGTTTTCTTGAAAAAGAGAGCCCATAAATGTTCATGTATTAAACAGTCAATATTATTCTTATTCTGAGTGTACATACTGTGATATTATTGTAGTAAAAAATAGAGTTCATGCTATAATAGATACTGGTGCTCCAGTCAACATAGTTTCCACTAAGTTGGTGGCAAAGTTGACGCTGAAACCTGATGTGGACCATCAAATGGTTTATGGAACTGCTGGAGCAGTAAGCACCGTCTCTGAGGGGGCTTAGAGTGCGCTACCTCTGCGCTTTGGGTCCATTGTCATTGTAGCCCCAGCAATTGTGCTGCCAAACGAAAACTACAACCTGTTAATTGGAACTGCTTTCCTGTGCCGTTTTGGGGCTGTCATTAACATGATAGAGGAGACCCTCGCCATTATGGGTCAGTGGATCCCAAATTACTTTACCACTAGTGGAGCACTGAAGGATCCGGTGCATATGAGCCATATCAACCTTGCCTATAGTGATGGGGTGATGCCAGTTTGCTATTACTGACTAAAGAGCAAGACTTGGCCCCTTTCCCAGCAGATATACAAATATCAAGGGATACCACTTCAAGTGGCAGGTCTCATATCTATTCCTTCTGGCCATCAAATATTAGTGAACACTGAGTTAGAGTTGGAAGCTGCCAAGTGGGTTATACAGGGAAGTCATTGGGCTCTATCATCAAACACAGTTTGAGCCGCATGTGGCTCCAGGAATTATACTTCCATACATGGAGAGAGTAAGGCTTTGTTAGCAAACCTCCAAAGCGAACCAATGCAAATCTTCTGACACCAAATTGTAGCGTATTAACATCTTATTTCAATAGATGGGGTCTTACAGCTCATGATTTTGGATCGCTGGATGAATTTGGTTTACCAGTCGAGACACCAGCCAGTGTACTAACAGCGGTACCACATAGTAATTTAATAGGACTATTGGAAGAACAAAAAGCCCAAGCAATAGCTTTATTTCAGAAGTACAAGGTGATTTTTACTGTTAATGATCATGACTTAGAGTGTGCTTGGGGGTGGTTCATTGAGTAGACACCGGCAATCATCCTCCAATAAGGTCTTGGCTGATCCACCAATTGAGGGCAGCAGAAGATGTTGTCACTGATGAAATTGACAAGTTGCTGGATCAAAGGATGCTTGAACTGTCCAAGGGTCCGTGGGCTTCACCCATTATGATTGTAAAAAAGGACAGCACCAAACACATAGTAATAGACTACTGGAAGCTCAGCAGTATTAATAAAAAGGATTCATACCCTTTGCCAAGGATTGGTGATGCTTTGGATCAGTTTGGGGGAGCCCGCTATCTTTCTGTGATGGACTTGATATCAGGTTACAGGCAAATTGAGTTACCTGCGGTGGAACAAGAAAAATGCGCCATAATCACCTCCAAAGGCCTTTTTCAACCAACTTGGATGCCTCAAGGGCTGTGCAACGCCCCGGCCACGTTTTGGCAAGCCATGGATACTATTCTTGGTGACCTGAAACTGTCATGTGTCCTTGTATACCTCAACGATAAAAAACGTTTTCTCTCAAACCTTTTCAGAGCATCTCGATCACTTAGAAGCTGTATTCTGCTGGCTGGCTGAGGCTAATATTAAAATTAAACCTTGAAAATGTAACTTCTTCAAAGATCAGCTGGAATACCTGGGGTTTGTGGTAGACTCTAAGGGTGAAACCACAGCCAGCTAAGGTGGAGGCCATCAGCAAAATGACTACACCCAATAGTAAACGCGATATACAGGTATTTTTGGGAATGGTCAGTTACTACCAGCGCTTTATCCCTAATTTTAACTGTATTGGGGGGCCACTATTCGAGTTGTTAAAAAGGGATGCTGTGTTTAATGGACAGAATGACATCAATCCACTTTCAATACACTTTGTATGGTGTTGATTAGTGCACCAGTGTTATGCTATCTGAACTTTGATTGGGAGCTTATTGTGCAGACAGATGCATCCCTTTCCGCTGTTGGGGAAGTACTTTCTTAGAAAGATGACGAAGGAGAGGAACATCCTGTAGTGTACTGTAGTTGAAGCCTGAACTGCCATGAGCGTAATTATACTGTGACCGAGTGGGAGTGCTTAGCAGTGATCTATGCATATAAGCAATTCTGAGTCTATCTGCATGGGTTAAAGTTTAAAGTTGTAACAGACCACACATCATTACGCTGGTTTCAGAACTTCAAAGAACTGGAAGGTCATTTGGCTCAATGGGCTCTTAAGCTGCAGGCCTATGACTTTGAGATCATCCATTGGCCAGGAGTAAAGCATTAGAATGCTTACTGTTTATCTCAATTGCTGACTATTGCAGTGACAGCAGATCTCAGCGACGTTATGTACAATAAGATGCTCAGTGGAAAATATGACGACAATTTTTCCTAAGTGATCAAAGTGTTAAATGAGATGCAGATAAATACCTTCCAATCGAATGGGGAACTGTAAAAGTGGATTGGCAATTCTATGGTAAATTTTCTGCACCCCTCAGCATGACCGGTAATCATTATGAGCGTGCACAAGGAAGTCAGGCATGGTAAAGTGCATAAGACTATGGAGTTGTTACGCCCACAATACTATTGGGAAAGTATGAACTTCAATGTGCTCGAAACTTTTCTGTTGCCATCAATGTCAAGTGGAGAAGCCATTTTGCCATAAGACTTCATACCAGTTAGTGAAACCACATTTTTCTTGGCACACGGTTTCCCTTGATGTTGTTTGCCCCTTGCCAACAGAAGCCAACTAGTGCAAGTACATTCTTGTGGCTATCAATCACTTGACCCGGTGTCAAAGTGAGGGCGATATGAGACTTGTGGGCGGTTACTGTGGCCAGGTTCATGATGGAATGCATTATTCAGTGGCATGGCTGCCCTCAGTTTAAGTCACTGACAACGGAACCAACTTCACCTCGCACATCCTAACCAAACTTAAGGAGCTTTTGGGAATCATTGGGGTTCTGATGACCCCATACCACCCTGAATCCAATGGAATGGTTAAATAGGTGAATGAAACTTTAGTGAACATACTACAAAAATTAGTAACAGATTGACCTTCCAATTGGAACTCTCTCCTTTCCAATTCCATGTTCACCTATAACATTAGTTAACATTCTGCCACGGGGAAGAGTCCCTTCCAACTACTATATGGCTGACACCTGGCTCTTCTTGCATTACTTTATTTGTGTGTAGAAGACATTGGTGGACTGGAACCCCACCGCTATTTGACTAACTTTACAAACATTCTGATCAAACTGCAAACCAAAGCATATTCCTTCAGCTTAACCCAAGAAGATCAGGAATCAGGCCGCTGATTAGGAATGTTATAGCGAGCTGGCGCCTTTTAAGGAAGGCAATATGGTTCTCTTCCATAACCAACATGAATTCAGGTGGAAACACAAGCTGGCCGTATTTGAATTGGTCCGTGCAAAGTTATAGAGAAAACTAAAGTTAATGAATATACCATCAAGGATCCTGCAAGTGGTTGGATCATTAACTGAGTACACTTTAAGTTCCTCCAACATTACAAACAATAGGAGCTTATTGTCCAGTCAAGGAGGGGGTAATATCAGAATTCCAATATGACTGGATGATAATTGTGTGACAGCTAGGGCGGAATCCGCCAAAAATGATATCAGTTACAATTATTTGATTGCCTTGAGATGAGGCAATATTGGGATATAACAGGTTTTTATTGGATTGCCTCTATATAAGGCGATAAGGCAATAAGGTGATGTGAACATTTGACAAATATGAAGTAAATCGCCTACAATTAGGGCGATAGAAGATTATAGAATAACAAGCTGAATTCGAGGAGAATCAGCGGAATAGAATAGCCCAAGCCATGAGAGCAGTATCGCCTGAACCCGCTGTATATAAGTAAGATGGGCGATTGAAAGAAGGAGGTTGTAAATAGTAATGTGAGAATGGGAAAGTGAAAGATCACTGTATTTATTAAAAATAAATAAAGAGTCAATTGGGATAAATGATCCTATTTTAAGTATAATTTCAAGTGCTTCTGAAGAACTGACTTTTTTACAACATATGTCTGTTTCTCATTGGGTTCAACCTGTACAAACAACATGGCGGATCCTAACGATACCATTTTAATTTTATAACAATCATCAAATTGGATTTCCAAAATCCCACCTTTAGGTAATCCATGTACAATCACCAATTACTACATCACCCTCTCAAATCTGAGATCCTTTATAAGCAAACCAGATCAGCCAAGGAGGGGAATTGCAACTAAGCGTTTTTCAATGGTTGACTATGTGGGAAGGGAAGCTTGAAGGGAATTTACTATAAATTCAGGGTTCCCAGAAATTGTCAACGTTCCCCTTAGAGATCCCTTGGTGGGCGCAAGAGACCTCAACCGCCAGTGATGCAACTGACTAACCCCAAAGTCCCCACCTACTCCCTGGAAAGCCAGTGTAACAGCAAGGAGGATTTAAGGGCCCAGAGCAATGCTTAAGACATTGCCACCATACCATCTTGTGGATTGCCTGGTGCACAACCTGCCAAGAAGTTTGACTTGGAAATAATGTAACAAACAGGGCTCCCAAACACTATTTGCCACCTCAACATATTCACACCTATGCCAGAGGAGAGTCGCCTTGATCTCTGGCAGACTAGGTTGCATCAGCATTTAAATCCCCGCAGAGCAAACAAACCCAATGTTAAGTTTAAATTCCACCGCATTTTGGGGTCCAGACATCATTTGCTAAGCAATCAATTATGCATAAAATATATGCCTATCAGGCCAAGTTGTGTCAGATGTTTCATATGCCACCAGCCTTTTTCAACTAGTGGGCTTCAAAGGGTTGCCATCTCAGCTTCAAACCTACCCTGTCACAACTCCAGGTTGTTGCATGACTGCCCTTGTGGCGTTTCAAAACGTTGGATTCCTCTCCCTGAACTCAGTTTTTTGTGACCTCAGGTCACTCATATATAGCAAGTTAAATAAATAAATTCGAAACGGCGCTATTATAAGAGAATGGGCTTTATTTTAGAAAAAGCAAACCAAAATATGTAGAAATTCTCAAGTGAGGGAAGGGAAACATATCCTCAATTGATAGATAGTAGCCCTGCCAAAGCTATACGATTTGATAATAAATTAGGTGTAGACAAGGTTCTACAAATGCCAACGTTCTAACATTCATCCACTAGAGGATCAAGGGAACATAAATCTATTAGAAATATGCCGCTAATTTAACTAATCCAAGAAATATCTTTGATTTGCATCAATTCTCCAATTAAATAAAGTCAGAAAATTGGGAATCAACTGTCATAGTAGCAGATTATCTAAGTCCTAACCTTAGGAAATCCATGTACAAAAGCCAAGCATTACACTGTTAAGCTGGATTGAGGACTCCAGGCAAAAATCTTTTTCAAACCTACTTGCTCCATTGGCAAGTAATGTGTATGAAGCAGTTTAGGGTATCCTCAGGGGCTATGTTGGTGAATCTTCTCTTTATTATTCTAGTTTAATTTTTACCTCAATGATGGAATAAAATGGTATGCCCTCTGTTGCATCTACTGAGTCAGGTAGCTTTTTTGTGTTTGTTAAAGAGGTATAATATCGCAAAGGTAAAGTGGAAACAAGGTAATCAACCAGACCAAACTGATTCTTCTTGCTGATTTCTTAATTATCCATTATAATAGGAACTTCATAGTTGAGGAGTGATAAAATCCTGCTTTTAGATTGCTAACTTATTCATATATGATCATAAGCTGCATTCCAATGAGGATATCATATTGATTGTTGTCTAAGGCAACTGCGGGAGCTGAGAAAACTAATTTGACAACTCAAATTGGCAGAGATGAGTATGCACATATTGCCTTGGTGTTGTTCAGACTGGCAGTATTGTACATTTGAGTGTATTCAAGGTTTGGGCGAGCTTGATATTCTCAGTAGATTAATATGACACAACATTGATAGATGATCCCATATCCAAGATAGCCAAATTTCGGACTTTTTGAATTACCTCTTCTACTTTGTAATGGTTCCTTCAAGCTTTGGTGGAAGGCCTAACACCTCCTTGAGGCGGAACGTCACTTTGAGCTTTTAAATCAATTTTTGATTCTTCTTATTGATCTCCAAGATATTGTGGACGCTTGAGATGGGTCAGATCAACATGGTAAGGTACTGATCAGCATCGCTGGTTGTATTTATTATCTGGGGCACCCTATAACCAGACTGAGGTAAGTGCCTTTGGGAACGTGAGCGTCATTGACATTTTCAGCATCAAACGGTCCAGAATGGCGAGCTCAGCAGGTAATCCTAGTATGTAATAACCTGTGTCCTCATAACGCCCTTTAGAGTCTAACTTGGGTTATTCTCAATGCAAGCAAGATAAGAGTCTGGCAATGTTTCGCTTTCAGGTACTTTAGATTAGTTGTCTTTAGAGACACCTGACCCTTGCTGACCTTCCTTTTCCCTCTTAGCAATGGCAGGGTTCATCTTTAAAACACATATCCTCAGTATGGTTTTTCTTCTTGCAGTAGTTGCATCTTGGCTTTTCCTCCTTCTTAGGCTTCGTTTCTTTCACAATATACACTTGGGGTTTTGTTAAGGCCTTTTGTGAGGTCCCTGGTTTTTGTAAGTTGATTACATCAAGAAGAGCTTACCTGATGTCTAAGACAAAGTTAAAGCTTAATCTGACATATGTGACATGCATGGCTATGATGGGGCTACTACGTTGTTATAAAATTGGCGTTATCAATTAGATACGCCATAAACGATTTGCACAGGGTTCACCCACTGAGCAATAGGACCAACGATATGTGGATCGTTGCCCTTGAATCAACAGAAATAAACTTTATTAATAAATGTGGAGCACATGCTCCCACTATACTCTTTTATTTAATATAATCACTGTAGCAGCTCTTCTCTGTTCCATGCACTCTTGTACTGTTAACAACCTAACCTCCTTGATCATCTCATCCCACTTGTATTGTAGCAACTTTGGATGGTACCACTTTCATAGCTTAGTAAATCACTTCGCCATATCTCATTGGTTCCTCCAATTCTTCATTTGTTAATTCACAATCACCTAATTCGGCTGATTTCCCAACGACCCAATATCGCCTCATTTTGAGGCGCTTGATTAATCAAACTCATAACAATTCAGCAGATTCCATACATTCCACCATATTGACTCAGGGCTTATCATCCAGTCATATTGGAATCGCGACATTAACCCCTCCTTGACTAGATAATAAGGCTCCTATTGCTTATAAGCCTGGAGAAACTTTGCATGCACTTGGTTGATGATCTGACCACTAGGGGGTCCTTGATAGTATACGCATCCATACCTGTCTTCTCAATAACTTCAAATGGCCCAATTATATACTGGCCAACTTGTGTTTCCACCTGAACCCATGTTGATTGTGGAATAGAACCATGTCTCCATCTTTTGAATTGTGCTAGGCCACTTCGCCAAACCTGATCAGCAGCCTGGTTTTTAATTTTCTTGGCTAAACTGAACGATTACACTTCAGTTTGAATTTAATCAGCATATTCATTAGGGAGGTCAAATAGTGTTGCGGATCCATTCAGGTGGTGTCCTCTACACAAGCATATAGGAGTGCAGGCAAAGCGGGTGCCGTCCATAAAGCAATTGGAATGGGCTTTTCCCGTGGCAGAATGGTAGCTAATGTTGTAGGCAAACACCGCGGTAGAAAGGAGGGTACTCCAATAAGTGGGCCTATCCAAAACCAACTTCTGTAATACTTTCACCAGGGTCCCATTGACCTGTTCAACCATTCCGTTGGACTCTGGGTGATATGGGGTTGTTAGAACCCCATGGATGGCCATCATCTCGTTGAGCTTGGGAAGTATGTGGGAGGTAAAATTAGTACCATTGTTGGCAAGGATAAACTGCGGACAGCCATGACGCTGAATGATGCACTCCATTATAAACTTAGCCATAGTAACTGCCCCCAGGTCCCGAATGGCCCGCACCTCAACTCACCTGGTCAAGTGGTCAATTTCCACCAGGATATACTTAGATTGGTTAGCTCCAGTTGGCAGAGGACCAACGACATCAAGGGAAACTATATGCTAAGCAAAGTGTGGCTTCACTAACCAATATGAGGTCTTTCCAGTGGAATGGCTTCTCCACTTGGAACTGGTGACAGGAGAAGATAGTATCAAGCACATTGAAGTTCATGCTTTCCCAGTAATACCAAAGCTGCTAATGATTCCAATGTCTTGCGCACGCCACCATGCTCAACTGCTTTATGTGCGCTCATGATAATGTTAGGCCGCATTGAGGGTCGTGGGAAGTTTACTGTGGAGTTTCCAATCCGCTTTACAACTCACCATTTCACTGGAAAGTATTGGCTCGCATTTCATTCAACGCCCTGATGACTTGGGGCGGCTTATCATCGTGCTTTCCACTGAGCATCTTGTCATACATAATATTGCTCAGATCCGCCATAACTACAATAGTTGGTAGCCTTGACAAGCAATCAGCATTCTTGTGTTTTGCTCATGGTTGGTGAAGGATCTCAAAGTTGTAAGCCTGTATTTTAAGAGCCCATCATGCTAGACGACCCTTTAGCTCCTTATGGTACTGCAACCAGCGTAACTAGTCATGATCTGTTACAACTTTAGACTTTACACCATGCAGATATACTCTGAATTGCTTAAATGCATAAATCACTGCTAAGCACTCCCGCTTAGTCACATTATAATTACGTTCATGGCTATTCAGGCTCTGGCTGCAGTACATCATGGTGTGCTCCTCCCCTTCATCATCTTTTTAGGACAGAACTGCCCCCACAGCGGAAATAGATGCATCCATCTGTACAATAAATTCCTTTTCAAAATTTGGGTAGCGTAGCACTGGTGCATTGATCAATGTGGTTTTGAGTATCAAAAGAGCATCGACAGTGTTCCATCCATACAAACGTGGCGTCCTTTTTTAATAACTCGAACAGCGGACCTCCAATACAACTAAAGTTAGGTATGAATTGGCGATAGTAGCCAACCATCCCTAAAAGTAAGTTGTATATCTCACTTACTGCTTGGTATAGTCATCTTCCGAATGGCCTCCACCTTAGCTGGTTGGGGCCTCAGCCCTGTTGCATCAACTACAAAACTAAGGTACTCTATCTGTCCCTTAAAAAAGTGACATTTCTGAGGTTTTATTTTGATGTTGGCCTCAGCCAACCGGCGGAATACCTCTTCCAAATGGGTAAGGTGCTCAGTGAACATGCGAAAGAAGACATTAATATCATCAAGGTATACAAGAACGCATGACAGCTTCAAGTTGTCAAGGATAGTGTCCATCGCCCGTTGGAAAGTAGCCAGGGCATTACACAACCCTTGTGGCATACGTGTTGGTTATAAAGCCCTTTTGACATGATAAGGGCGCATTTTTCTTGTTCCGCCATAGGTAACTCGATCTGCCAATAGCCAGATAATAAATCCATTGCAGAGAAGTAACAAGCTCCCCCCAACCAGTCCAACGCATCATTAATTTGTGGCAAAGGGTATGAGTCCTTTTTTATAATGCTGTTGAGCTTGTGGTAGTCTATTACTACCCAGTTAGTACCATCCTTCTTTTTGACAATTAGGACAGGGGAAGCCCATGGGCTCTTTGATGGTTCAAGCATTCCTTGCTCCAACTGTTTATCAATTTCTGCTTTGACTACTTCTTCCGCTGATCTAGATCAGCGGATTGGCTGAGATCTGATGGGGAATGATCCCCAGTGTCCACTCAATGAGTCACTCCTCAGGTGCACCCTAAATCATGATCATCGACAGCAAAGATCTCTTTGTGTTTTTGAAATAACGCTTCCACTCGATATTTCTGCTCTTTGGTTAACCTCATTAAATTTTCACATGGTACAACTGCCATTAGACAGGCTGTGTTTTGATGGATAGACAAAAGTCATTCAATGAACCAGACTCATGAATCCCAAGGACCTCCTCAACTGGAATGAAATGTAGGAATGCAACTACTTGGTGTTAGCAGATTTGCATTGGTTTATCCTGAAGATTCGCTACCAAGACCTTGATCTCCCCATGCCCCAGGAGCATAATGCCAGGGGCCACGTGGGGCTCAAGCCATGATTGTTGATATGGCCCAATGACCTCCCCATATAGCCAGTCAGGCACTTCCACCTCTAACTCAGTGCTTATGATCTCTTGATGGCCAGAGTGAATAGATATAGAGCCAGCAGCTCCAATTGGTAGCCCTTGATATTCATAAATTTGATGGGGAAGAGCCCAAGTCTTGCTCTTTTGTCAATGATAGAGAACCAAAACCACTCCATCACTGTATGCAAAGTTAATGTGACTCATGTGTACTGGATCCTTTGGCATTCCGCTGGAAGTGAAGTAGATTGGGATCCGTTGCCCCATAATTTCAAATGTCTCCGCTGTCATATCAACAACAGCACCAAAGTGGCGCATAAAAGCGGTTCTGATTAACAGGTCATAGTTATTGTTTGGTAACACTATAGCTGAGGCTACAATGACAATTGATTCATACCGCAAGGGTAACGCGCTGTACGCTCCTTCAGGGACTGTGCTTTCTGCGCCTGCGGTCCCATACGCCATATGGTGCTCCACTTCATGCTTTAATGACAACTTTGACACCAACTTTGTGGACACTATGTTGATTGGGGCATCCGTGCCAATAAAAGCATGGACTCAGGTTTTTGCTACAACAGTGTCACAGTAAGTACACTCAGAGTAAGATGCATCTTATTTTTTTAACACATGGACATTTAACTGATCCCTTTTTCAAGGAAGATCATAATACCCTTCCCCACTTTAGGGTATTTTTTACAATACCGTCAACAGGGAGGTCCGCAGTTACCCCTTTTAAGAGAAACGCATCAGCTAATGGATCTGGTTCATCTGTAGAAAAATAATCAAACAATTGGCAAGAATACCGCTTTTGTTCCTGAGAGACTGCTTCCGCCATATCCATGAATTGCGTTCATGTCAGAACATTCACCCCTCCATCCGGTCGCTGATATAAGAAGGCGTCATCATACTGAGGAACTTCCAAAGAAGGTACAGGAATAGGTTCTGGTGGGACGCTTTGGGTCAGAATAGCGGAGGTAGAGAGTCCCATCTCTACTCCGCTCTGACTTTTCCCTGTTGGTACTGCTCCTGCGATAGGTACTGGACCCAACAATTGTGACAACTTCTAGCCAGGTGCCCAGAGTGACCACACAAAAAGCAATTAACCCCATAAGACCTGCGACCTTGATTGGTGTGAAAGGAGCCACCCCAAGGGTTGGGCTGGAATTGAACAGTGTAGCCCAGCCCCTCCTGATAGGTGAACTGCTGTTGGCAATTGGGTTGGAAGTGAGGGTTGTATCGATGATAAGGCCAGGGGATGCTGACTGGATGCTGAACAGGGAGGGATAATTCTTCCAGATAAAAAAGGCTAGCAGCGGAGGCGCTAAGTTTCCTCTCTATCTTGGGTGGAGGGAAGGTAGCGGATAGATGGCGTAGAATTTGAACAAGTTTAAGCAAGGGTACGTCAACCTCTAAATATGGAGCCAAGACATTAAAAAGCTCACAATATGGTTTCACAGCAGAGGTCAACGCTATGCTTATGTCACATTCAGTTAAAACTCCTGCCCCATTTAACACATGGGCTTCTGCTGAGAATTGATCTGCAAACACAGTGAGGGTCTCGTTATGTTGAAACCCAATGGCAAAAAACTCAGCCTTCCGTTACACCATTTTTAAAGTTCCTTCAAACAACCACAGCATAGTATCCTTCACTTTTTGATAGGGAATGGAACTGTTGGGAAGATAGCAAGTAACTTGGTCGGCGCTTTCAACATCCAGGGTGTACATTAGTAATTTGGCTTTAAGCCAATCTGAAACTCCTTCTACTGCAAACTCAAAATCGTTTAAAGAATCCATGAATATTTCCATCGCAATCAAATGGAGGCTGCTTGTTGATACAACATTCTTGCAGAAACTCCAACTTCCATTTAAACAGCGTCCAGAGCAAGCTTAAGTTCTGCATATTCAACAGTTGCAGTGTGTTAAAAGAGATTCCTTAGTAAAGTGAATTAGATATGACATGACTAGCAATTGAGAAATGCTTATCAGTCTATGTGATTAATCAATGGGCCCCCTGTAGTGAGCACCACTGTTATAGAAATTGGCGTTATCAATGAGATACGCCATAAACGATTTGCACAGGGTTCACCCACTGAGCAATAGGACCAATGATATGAGGATCGTTGCCCTTGAATCAACAGAGATAAACTTTATTAATAAATGTGGAGCACCTGCACCCACTATACTCTTTTAACTAATAATCACTGTAGCAGCTCTTCTCTGTTCCGCGCACTCTTGTACTGTTAACAACCTAACCTCCCTGATCATCTCATCCCACTTGTATTGTAGAAACTTTGGATGGTACCACTTTCATAGCTTAGTAATTCACTTCGCCATATCTCATTGGTTCCTTTAATTCTTCATTTGTTAATTCATATTCACATAATTCGGCCAATTTTCCAACAACCCAATATCGCCTCATTTTGAGGCGCTTGATTAATCATACTCATAACAATTCAGCAGATTTATACATTCCACCATATTGACTCAGGGCTTATCATCCAGTCATATTGGAATCGCAACATATGTAAACCAGAAACAATTTCAACTATGGCATTTTCTAAAGTAAGCATTTTGAGGTTCAGCATTTAGGCATCTATATAAAAGTAGTCAGGGAATTTGGCAAGGGTTTTATTTTGTCTTAGCGCCATTCTCATAAATCCTGTTTCTTTATACTCAGGCTCTGCTTTGACCCAAACTCTTTGATGAGCGCTTCCTTTACTTCTATCCAGGTATGCAGGTCAATCATATGAGGTACCATAACCTCTTAGCCATACAGCTTAAACTTGACAAAAAATTCTAACCTTTTATGATTGGTCACACCTTCCATCATGGCTTCATAAATGTGGAAGAAAGATGTGATACTCCCTTCTCCAGGCGTAAAATTTTCCTTGAAAATAATTTTAAAGGTAGTGGCTTTAATCCAGTAACAATGTATACGATAGGGGCTTTAGATTCATAATCTCAATCCTTACGTCGCTCTGTTCAACTTGATGTTTAAGTTGACATACTTGGTCCTGTGAAAGATTGAGATGTTGTTCCACTTCCTCCAGGGTAAGTCTTTATGTAACATCCAGCAGGCTTACACTTCTTTCAAGAGTAACTTAATATTATCCAAGTTCTTAAAGAAATGCCCAGATCTTGAATTTGTTGGTGAGAATATGAGTGGTACGTTTGCAAGAGCTTGTTCTCACTCTTCAATACTCCAACGCACTAACGCAAGGACTCCTTCATCTCCTTACATTTAAAGCTCTGAGGAGTCTTGTCAGTCTTAGCTTTTAACTCAATTTTAAGGGTGTCCCAAAATTTCTCAGCTTTGTTTAGGTGATAATAGACATTGTTAATGTCTTTTGACAGGTGGATTTGCCTCTCAAGTTTCTCTGCAATCTGTTAAAACACTTAGTAATGGAAAGAGTGGACACTTGTGTCGCATGGTTTACTAGATCCTGTTCACCTAGGCTACTTGAGAAATAATATTTCGTGAAACTGATGAAGTCTCACAGGTTTGATAGGCCTCCAGCTCATCAAATTGTCATAAAAAACTTGCTCTACTCATGCCTTAAGGATGGAAATCCGTTCTTTCTCCTGGTGATAGTTAGTGGAAGTTTGAGCTGACATTTTGCCATGAGCTTCGCTATTTTGTTGTAAACACTCTTCATAATAAGCGTCAGATATCACTTGGTGTATTTTTGACACTGAGATGTCTTTTCAAAAAAGCTTTACAACTTCCTCCACATACTTTATACACCAGAATCAATAGAGTACACTTGATTATGGAGCTGAATAGTGTAGGAAGGGTTCACTTCAATCAAACGGCGGATGTCCATCAAACTTTGTGATGCTAAATTATATACCTGATCATAGCCCATCCATAAGGCCCCTTGGGTATTGATATGATGGTGGAGATCCTCATTATGGAATCCTAGTAAATGCACGATATGATAAAGCGCTTGGTGTAAAAATTGCAAAATATTGCAAGCGAGAATCACTTTTAACCCATAACTCTCTGATTGAGAATCAGATTCATACAGGTTATTGATAAATCTGTTCACGGATTATGCCCTTTTGTGGTTGCCTATTTCTCCTGGTGTTGCAGATGAGGCTGAGACTGGTTTGGAAGATCATTCCTTGATTAGTGAATTGACTGGAACTAGCCCCATGCTAGTGGAGGTACAAGCAACTAACCCACCGCGGATGGGGGCGAACAATCTCCTTTTTTAATTTAGGCAAGTAAAGAACTTTTCAGCAATATTAGGATGACATCATTTGAAAAAATTTGCCCTTATGAGTCAGAGGATTTAATTTCTGAAAGTGACGTCATTGCCAAAATTCAATATGAAATAGACCCCCTTATATACTTTCAAATGGCTGAAATAATTCTTATTCTGCTGACGATGCTACAATGAGCAGACTGAATTATGAAATGAGAGCGTTTGAGGCTTAACATGAATATTACAAAACTCACGTAACAATCCAATTTTGAGAGCCACTCAAAAATCTGATGCAAGGTTCATTGGAGGAGCGCCATTGCCTGACCCTAATCCCAACCAGAGTATTGCCAATTTGATAATCAACTAATATTACAATAAGAGACAATGGCCAAACATTCAATAGTGGGGACTAGTGAAAGGGCCCCTGAACATCTGGGTTCAGGATAACCACTGCGAGCAGAAGCTCACAGTTACAGAAATTATCCCAAATGGATGTGGCCACTAAAGCATCTGTCAGAAAATATCTAACTAGGTGATCTTGAGAATCCCCCATATAGAAACCCCATATTCCTAATTGTTTTACAATTTTCATTCATTTTATATCTTTAATTTTCCTTTGAAGTATAAAGACTTCAATGTTTATCTTAATAAAAACCCTTTCTACAGAATATTAAGCTTATCTTTTTACTTGCACTTATAGTTGTTTAAGTGATTTGATCGCCAGTAAATAATCTGAGATTAACCAAATATAAAGAATATAGTAATAAGTCAAAGATCTACTTTGTTTGAACTAATACACTTGCTATTGCGGATATCTTGGATCGAGTTTCCAAGGGAGATTTTAGATTGGCCACCGTTGAGTCCTGAAGGCCAATGTACAACAGATATGTCTAAGAGTGTCAACAAGAGATTCGCCATGGGCGTAAATGGTTTACCAAAGAGATCAGTGCTACAAGGAAGTATCAGAGGATAACTTGATCTATGAGGATTATGATCTTGGCGAAGGTTGTGTGGTGTCTAATCTGCGCAGAGTAGACCCCCTGAGAAGCAAGTTGGTCTCACATGTTAAGAGAGCAGAGGTTGTCAAGCTGAATGTGGTGCTCACTACGGGGTGGCATCATCAGGCCCTAAGAAGATAATGAGAGTTCTCATAAGCAGTTTGGCAATTATGTGGATATGGAAGTATATCATGGAGAGGATTCCTATGAGCTCCTGAAGAGGGAGGAAAATACAGTCTGTTCAAGACTCTGTATCCTAGAATTAGAAGTACATGATCTATGCAACGATATTGAGAGTGTCAAGTAGATCACCAGAAGAGCTGAAATTGCCTCACTAACTATTGTGAAAGGACCCTCACCTATTATCAAATTGGATTCTACCCTTAATAATTTCAAGGAGAGATTTGTATTCCTCAAAAAAAGTAAATGGCGAAACCATCACTGCTTAGAATGAATTTGGAGAACGCTTGGAACATCATGACAACATGATGTTTGCCATGGATAAGAGTACAGAGGATTTGAAGACACAAATGCATACTATACTGGAGCTTACCTCTACTCGACCTATAACCAATTGGAGGCACCTACATGAGCTGATCAAATAAATGTACCACAACTGGTCAGAACTGCTTCACACCTGACCATGATGCACGCCGATCCTGTAGAAGATTCCAACTTCAAACTGTACTTTAAGACCATGTATACACCTGGAAAAGGAACGATTGGGGGTTTTCTCCAGATGAGTGAGAACAGCATGAATGGCGCTAGTGATCACCAGAAGGCTCATCACGTGCAAGGATGTATGAACCATGAGGCTCAGGAGATCTTTAGTGCGAGCCTACAACCTGGAATATCTTGGACTGAAGTAAAGAATATTCTTTTTTAATAGTCCAATAGTAGACAAGACGTCCAAGAATATTAAACAAGAATTTCTCCTGATGAAATTGGGAAAGAATGAGTCAATTACAAATTACTCCTTTTGCTACTACCTCTAGGCTCAACAGTTATGGACCACATGAACTATGGATTTGCCTACCGCAAAAACTGTTTTATTGAATTCTCTTGAGATGCATCCTAACTTAGAGATTCATATGACTCTCACGTTTAGAGTGCAACGTCCCTCATGCGCTTAAGGAAGCGTTACTTGACGTAAAAGGGATGTACAAAGCTGAGTATAGGGCAATAGGACCTACACCTACCCTTGACGAGTTAACAAGGCCGTTTATGTCACCAATAATAAGGGCGACAAACCTAAGGATAGGAATATCAAACTTCCTGAACACTTGCCTTTTTGAGAGTTTACCACAATAAGTGTCATCAAAGTGGACACTTTTACTGATCCTGTCCGTTACTCGCCATGAAAAAGAAGGAAATAGCTCCTAAATAGGATGTCCCCAACGCTGTCAACTGGGTTGATCTCCACACTGAGGGTGAAGATGATCATGAAGATGATGACTTAGCTAGCGCAGGATGCCGTGTTAGGGGCACATAGCGCAGTAACTATGCCTGTTAGATTTTGAGTCCACGTCACTAACAGATCTAAATTGAGCATTACCTATTTGGAGCAAGAAAATCAGCCTACCTTGGTCATCAATTCAGTTTAAGAAGGAGAGAAGTTAGTTATAGCTACCTTTAAGAACTTGGCACTGTATGGCGAAGATACCTTTAAAGTAACCACGAGTTCTGCTGCTCTTAAACAGTTTTAGTAATCTGCTACCAATGTAACGACCACTGGAAACCATTTCAGCAAGAGTCTAACATAAGTGGAAGTAATCATCCTGAAGGTGCGCATTTTGGCAGTACTAGATACCAGAGCTACAGTTAACACTATCTCATGATAACTCAAAAAAGAAGCTGACGTTCATGTCCATATTGACTACAACATGTAGTACTTCACTGCAAGACCTGACGTTACCCATGCTCTAGGAGCTTATTCCACGTTACCCTTATGCTTTGGGCGCATGATCCTGATGGAACGGAAGTGTTTTTTTTTAATGACTGCTATGACTTCTTAATTGGGACACTGTTTCTCTTAAAGTTTGGAGCAAAGATTGATTTCACCACTAGCACTGGAGTATGTTAAACTACCAACTTACACTTCTGTTTATAATGATTTTAAACTTCAGAAACAACATACATGCTTGGGCAAAATGAATCAATCTACCTGCCCAATTCATAACATCTTGACTGAGAAAGTTTTAAATCAACTACCGCTAACTGTTAGAACAGAGGAAGGACTCCCGCTGAGTGCTAGTAAAACCATAGATATCTGGCCAGAGGATTAACTCAGTATGATTTTGTCAATTATTGTGAAGATTCTACCTGATACCATATTGGAAGTATACAGTCGTGATGGAATCTGTGATCAGGAACCTAGAGTACTACCAGGATTCTATGACACCACCTGCTCTGGTCAGTTAAACAACTTGCTGGGAAACATCGCTACCCAACCTATCCAGGTTAAAAAGGACAAGTTTTTGCACTGGACCGACTGACCAGTTGTCAAAAGAATGAATCTGTTCATGCAATAGGGGATTTTGACAAACTTGGGTCTGGAAATATGACCCTTAAACAGAAGAAGGAGCTTGATGAGCTACTGGATGAGTTCAACAGCATCTTCGGTACTGTCCAACGATTATGGCCTATGAAAGGGTGAAGTTCATAAAAAGGGTACTTTTTCAGCTATACCATTCTAACCTAAACCCTGCATTTCTCAAAGAAAAGAAGATGCAGTTATCATGCAAGAGCTCATCCAACTGGCAAGCAGGGCTAATTAGACCAACTAAGAGCTTATGAGCATCTCCTTTGTTGCTGGTGCACAAAAAGAATGGAGCCCAAAGAGTAGTCAATTACTGCCGCTACCTAAATGAGATAACTAAGAAGGACTCTGAACAATACCATGCATTGATGATGCTTTAAAACGCCTGGGCGGCTCAAAATACTTTTTGGCAATGGATCTAGCCAGCGGCTACTGGCAGATGAAGCTCACGCCAGAGGATCAGGAGAAATGCGTCTTGATCAGCAGCCAGGGGTTGTTTGAGCCCATGAGGATGCCACAGGGGCTCTGCAACGCCCTTCCTAGATCTAGCGCACGATGGATCGCGTTTTTGTGATTTCAGGTTATCAATTGTGTTGATATACCTTGCCAATACCACTGTATTAAGATGGACGCATAAAAAGCGCCTGTAGCACCATGGGAGGTCTTTACGCGGCTGCATGCAATTAACTGAAGTTAAAATGATGCAAGTGTACTTTCCTCAAGAGGCAGCTAGAGCTCTTGGGCAAAAGATCAGCCCCAAAAAAATCAAACAACAAGATGGGAAGGTGAATGCCATCATGGCAATGGAACCACTAAGGAGCATGAGGGATATCCAAGTTTTCCTTAGAAAATGGTGGAATACTACTGGCAGTTCATCACTTTAAATAGACTGGGCAGCGCCACTCACATACCTTCTTACTAAGGAGACAAAGTTTAAGTGGGGCCTGGAGCAAGAGAAGGCCTTCGCGGAGTTAAAGGCACATTTGGTAGAGGCACCAACTTTGGCCTATCCAAAATTCAACAAGACACTCAGCTTATATACTGATGCCAGTGACATAGGACTTGACGTGATCTTGGCTCAGTTGGATATGAAGGGTTGGATCAGTTGATTGACTACTACTCAAAAGTATTCAACAAAGCATAGAAGAACTAGACATTCACCAAGTGAAAATTTCTGGCAGTGATCAGAGCGGATAAACACTGTAGAACTCTTTGTACGGAGTACACTTCAAGGTGGTCACAGATCATGCATCGCTACACTGGTTATAGATTTATGAGAGAATCACAATGGACGCTTTTCCCGTTGGACTGTACTCCTCCAAGTATATGATTTTTAAATCATATAATGAGCAGGAGATAACCACCTCAGTTTGGATAGCTTGTTTAAATCTTCCATGGCCCATGTGCTTGTGAGCCTACATTACTAACTCCATGCAGTCAATGAGACATATATAAGGTTACCAGTGTTCCACTTATAAGCGTCAGAGAGCAATCGTCTTTATGACTTAATTGGGCTACCAGAAGAGGCCTGGCAGGGTGAGACAGAGAATGTCAAGAGAGTCCAGAGGAGATGTTCCAAAGACACCTGGTGTGTCAATGGAAATCTACAAAAGAAAATACAGAATAAGTGGTAACCTTATATATGTCTCATTGACTGCATGGAGTTAGTAATGTAGGCTCACAAGCACATGGGCCATGGAAGATTTAAAAAAGCTGACATACCTGAAAGAAAGGTCTACTTTGAGTGCATGTCAGATGAAGTGCACCAATCCTTGGAGTTGTGCTTACCTTGTGCAACTTTTTGCCTGCTGGAGAAGCAAATTAAGTTAACACCAATTCTCCTCACAGCACCTTTCAGTAATGTCTCAATTGATGTGGTGGGACCTTTGCCAACTTCCTCGAGCAGATCCAAGTTAATCTTAATAGCAATAAATCACTTTATCATGTGGGATAGAGGCCTCCTCAGTCAAGATGTACACTGTAAACTCCACTTCTCGCTTCATGTACAATCAAGTTATCATATGGCATGGTAGTCCTCAAGTTTTACTTTTGAAAATAGGAAGAACTTAATTTCATACATGGTTAGGAAATTGATGGACCTGGTGGTAGTGGTAAGGTTCACTTCCCCTACACTCCATACTCTAATGGAGGTATTGAGAAAGTAAATGGAACCTTAGTATAAATCTTAAAGAAAAATAAACTCAATTAAAAGTCAATATGGGCTCAGTTGCTGCCCTCAGCGTTAATGGCTTACCTTTTGAGCCACTACTGAGTGATCAGGATGTCCCTTTTCAAAGCCCTGTATGGGTGAGAGACAGCTCCGATGACTCTTCTAGAGCTGATCATCTTAGCGGAATGGAATAACCTGCCACTTGAAAGCTAACAGAAGGAGTTAGAGATGTAAATCCTGGAGGCCAGGCCCTATGCCTGGATAGGGAACAATACCCCTTTAGGACTATAAAGGGTTCCAAGACCCAAGTAGACCCCCTATTGCAGCTGAGCAACTCGGTGCACATGGTAGATGAGCGCTGGGTAACTACTCTTCCCCCCCAAGGATGTCATGTTCCCTCCTCTTCCCCATCCTCTACCCTGTTAGGGTTGATAGAGGGGGTTTTCAGAGAGGTTGTGCAAGCCAAGGGACCATGGGAAGGCCCCTGGGACTCCCCACTCCCTTGGCAAATCCTGCCAAAATTTTGGAAAAATTACCTGTGATGACCCCAAGATCCAGTCTGCAAATTCTGGCCTGAGAGAGCCGGTCTGGACTGGTCAGTGCAGAAAAAATGAATCGTGGAACAATTCAGATTTTGGACCAGGCATCAAATGACTTGGACCAGCTTCCTCAACTCACTGGGACAGATCTGGGCAGTTTGAATTGTGAAAATAGCCCAACTCAGGCTTCAGATTAGGCATCAAACAACTCAGCCCAGTTGCCTTGGCCCTCCAAGACTTTTCTAGGCAGTTTGAATCATGCAAGCAGCCTGACTTGGGTGGTCAGGTCCCAGACCATCTTTATCATTCTGGCTTAGGCCCAAAAATGTGGAAATATCTATATTTTTGCTTTTTATCAGGCTCTTGAGCACTCCCACACTCCCCTCCCTGCCAGCCAGCCAGATTCCATTGTCAACCCCCAAATGATCAGTCCTGTAACACCTCCCCAAGCGATTTTCTCGATTCTTAAGGCAACAGCCCTGCTCAGGGGCCGTTTTTGGTCATTCTATTACTTTCCTTGCGCTTTGCACCCAATAAACCTCCCAACCAACGTCAGCTAGTTGCAGCCCCCGTCCGCCTTATTTAAATATACTAAAAATTCTGCTAATTAATCTGGTGAAGCGTGCTGCCACCCAAATCTTCCAGTCGATGCTCTTCAACTGTGTTATCCAGTTGATTTACCCCGCTACACAGTTTCAAATCATAAATTTGCTAAATCAACTTGCTCCAGATGACAAATCCACTTTGTCAACCGCTGTCATGCACCCATTTGGTGTGAATCTGGCTGTCCACTCCGTTGTTGGATCCCTGAAAGCCAATATTCAGTTGGCGGAGCACTAAAGAACTTCTGTTCCACCATTCACAGAGTTGGGACCCTTACCTGACCTTCCCGCCAATGATATCGCTCACCTGAGGGGCTAGGAGCACCCTGTTCAAGGAGAGATTAGCCCCAACGCTCTGAACAGGCCTACTAACACCCTGTTCTTACAAATTAATTGTGTGGCGAACCTTGAGCCACTCCTTGTTGGCCTATGATCTTATCCGTTTAACCCCAAAGGTCAACAACTGTGAACCCCGGAGGAGTTGTCATTCTCCCTGCCTCACTTGCCCTTGGGGTTGCCCCCACAAGATTTGCATTTTCCCCCATCACAACAATTTGGTTTGCCTTGAAGACCTTCAGTACATTGTTAAACTTTTGCTTCCCTTCACGCTCCTACTAGAACCCCGCTTGTCCAATTCGTTCCAACTGCTGCACCCATGGCATTCTGGGCTCTCCACTGGGTGCTCACGCACCCTGATTGGAAGCCCAGTATAGCCTTTATCAGCTGAATCCATGACAGCTGATGAGCTCATAAGAATTCAAATATATGCTTTGTACACCATCAAAGCGACTACCCCTCAGAGCCAATGGGAGAGTCAAAGATTCACTAGGCTACTGAAGATCAGACTATAAAACAAGGTTTTGTTTTAAAACCTTTAGGAACCTTACCAGAGGCTTACAGGCCACCTGGTTTAGGCCTTCCACTGTCTTAACAAAAATTAGTAGTGGAATACTCTATCTTGGACGATGATACTAACATTGTATATTAGAGTACATGCCCAACATCTCAGATCATTCCCCAGGTCTCATCTTTGGAGGGGAACTATCATGGATGAGGCTGCAACTGGTTCAGAAGATCATTCCTCAACCAGTGGAAAGATTGGAATAAACCCCAAGCCAGTGGAGGTACAGGCAACCAACCCACCACAGATGGGGCAAACGATCTCTTTTATAGATTTGGGTGAGCAAAGGAATGTTCAGCAATATTAGGATGACGGCATGCAAATTTTTTTGCCCTTATAATCCAGAAGATTTAATTAATGAAGATAATGACTTCATTAAAATTAGTATGAAAATTGTTCTCCTTATATACCTTTGAAGGGCTAGAATAATATTCAACCTGCAAATGACACTACAATGAGCAGACTGAATTGTGCAATGAGAGAATTTGAGGCTCAAACATAAACAATACCAAATTGGGCAGCCAAACAATTTTGAGCCGCTCAAAAATCTGTTGCGAGATGCATCAGAGGAGAGCCATCGCTTGACCCTGATATCAACCAGAGTATTATCAAATTTGGTAATCAACCAATATTACAAGAAGTGACAATGTCCCAACACCCAGAAGTGGGGACTAGTGAAAGGACCCTAACCATCCAGGTTCAGTGATATCTACCATGAGAAAAATCTCACAGCAACAGGAATTGGCCCAAATGGATGAGGCACTAAAGTATCAGTCAGAAGACGTCCAACTATGGGGATCTTGAAATCCCCATATTAAACACTATATCCTAGTTATCTTACAATATTTCATTCATTTTTAATTGTGAATTTTCCCTTAAAGTATAAAATAAATCACTCTTTTAATTTTAAAGCCTTTCCGCAGAATCTCAAGTTTATCCTTTTACTTACACTTATAGTTGTTTAAGTGATTTAATCGCCATTAACCAGTCCAGGATTGAACAAATATATATAATACAGTAGCCATTCTAAGGTCTACCATGTTTGGATAAAGACACTCTATATTGTGGATACACTGAAGCTAAGTTGCCAAGGGAGAGATTGGATTGGCTTCTGGTGATTCCTAAGGGCAAAGTTTAATAAATATGTCTAAGAGTGTCAATAAGAGATTTGCCATGGGTACAAACAGTTTACCAAAGTAATTTATGTTTCAAGGGGTAGCATCATAGGAGAACTCACTCTATAAGGATGATTGTATCTTAGTGAAGGTTGCCTTGTCATGGTTGGAAAATGCATCATCCTTGGGACTAACATGAGAGACAAAGATGCTTGCAGGGAGGCCAAGTAGGTGAAGTTAGCAGGCCTCCTTGACCTCAAGCATACCATAGACCAACGCTGGGTGAAGGCAAAATATGCCGAGTTGGTCCTATGGAAGCAAACAAAGTTCATCCCTGTATGAGAGTAGGGGCGTTAAAATGAACTAGCTTTATTACAATGGAAAACGGTTTTCTTCAGTTTTTAAGTAGATGGGGTCTTGACCCCTTTCAGTTTTTGCACTTTCCGGCTTGGGTTGGCCGTTTTTACAACCAATCACCTGAGTTCAGTCAATTAACCACTATAGCATCTTGCCCAATGGAAGTGTGCGCCTATTGGCGCGCCTTGGCTTAGACCTGCTTCCCTTGATTGATTGTTTGTCCAAATTCCCTTAAATTTCCAATGTTGAGACCAATATCCCCTGTTGGTTGACTTCTCCCCATCAATAAACCCTTTGCTAAGTACACCGTTTTATACATTTATGCTATCATGGTCTATCCTGTGCGCAAACCACTTCATGGAGGTCTTGCATACCATTTTTTATTTATTATCTCTACAACCAATCTATCCTCTCATGCACCATTGGGTCACCCAGGTTCCCTCCAACCTAGGGCACCTATACCCTTCTACCCTAAGCCTCGTGGGTTTACTTTCTGGTTATTTACTGTTAGGATAGCCATATTTGCTCTATGTTATTATAACCCAAGCACCTTATCCTGGTCCATAGTAACTTTAATACTTGCGACTAGTTTCCTGTCGTTGTCCCTGTGCACCATGCACCGCCACGCTAGAAACAGGAGAGTTATAGATACTCTCCTTACATTAGTTGACCAACCGCTTATTTTTACTTGCACAAACTTTTCCATGTGGGACGTTCACAAAGTGCATATGGTGGGCACCAGCAGGTGACCACGGCCACATTGGGAAGCACCCTTGGTTGTACAATTTGCTGAGGTTTGGAGCACTCTGGAATTATTCTTTCTCTCTCTGACCAGAAAGTACCCAACCTTCTTACTTGTACCTGGTGAATATGGATGCTTTGCGATCTGCTAGTCATGATTCCCTGACTTTCCACAAAATTTAATAAAATTAACACCTTTAAAATTGTTATTTCCTCAGAACCACATTTGGATGGTGCGGTCAGGATCCCCGCTGAGGGCCTGGTGGTGTTGGCCTTGGACCACGTCGTGTAACCCACCATCAAAAATGGCATAGGGTCGTTCTTGACTCAAAATGCATTTTATAACGCCGTTATTCCAAATACTACTTAGCTAGGTCTCTTTTCTTACACTTTTGACGAAAATCACATTCCAGTATATGGAATCAAGTTTGAAAATCCCCTCCTGCCCCCTACCATGAGCTGCAAAACACAGGAAGAAGAAAAGAAATTAATTTTAAGATATGGAAATGTTTAGCACCAGCAGAAAATATGGGGGGATATGTGGCCTCAGCATTAAATGGTTAAAATCCCTCCCCATTTTATAATTCAAAGACGTTTCCTAGGGGAATGGTAGACCCTGAAGAAGTGCTTGGTGGTGAAGTGCTGGAGGTCTCTGCTTTATATAAAGAACATTTTGGGTATTTTCTACTGACTGCTACCCTTTCATCCCCTTTAGTAAAGATCAGCACCAGTATTTTAGTGGATACTGAAGCCTCTGAAAATTTTATGGACTAAAGCCTGGCCAACTACCTTGAGCTGAGTTACATACTAGGTGGTTTTAATATATTAGGGGCTTCCCAAGGTATTCCAACGCTGAAAATTAGGGGTTTAGTGGACTATCAAGTTGACAGCTATCATTTGACTGACCACTTTCAAGCTATCAAAAACCTCTTATGCCCTATCATATTGGGTGTAGAGTGGTGGTGAAAGTTTTGTCAAGACTAACTTGAAAGAAAATACCATATTCTTATCTTTGAAGAATGGTCACAGGTTGGTGGTCCCTTTGGCGGAAGCCAACTTTCAAGGCAACTTGCTTTACTGGCCCAATATTTACCCTCTCAGTCTGGCCCCATTGCTAAAGCCCTCGGTGGAGGTTCCCCTACCTTACTGTTTGGAGGGATTGGAATCTTTGTTTGATGCGACTTCAGCTAATACACTACCTGATCATTCTGAATTCAATTGTGTTTTAAAGCTCACTGTGGATCTGGTGCATATATCTTCCCCGATTTACCCATTGACTGTCTGGGAGGAAGAGGCTTTAGATGTGTGGGTTAAGGAGCAATTAGCCAAAGGCGCGATTTTTCAGCGTACCTCACCTGTTTGCTCCCCACTTCCCTTTGTGGAGAAGGTCAATGAAACTTTACACCCTTTTGTAGATTATGAGAACCTAAACGATGTTACTGTACCATACCTCCATCACATCCCTTTGGATTCTCAGATTGCGCGCTATGTGGAGAAGGCTAAAGTTTTTTCCAAACTGGATAGCTCAATGCGTTAAATCAGATTGAGATTAAGAGGGACAAGAATGGTTAACCGAATGCTGCACCAGAAAGGGAATTTTCTAGTTTTGGGTCATGCCCTTTAGGCCTAAAGAAAACCCTGCTATCTTTCAACACCGCATTGATGCAGCGTTGGGGGACTCGCTGGGAGTATGCGCGGTTGCCTACATGGATGATATACTGATGTTTTCCCCTGATCATGAGTCACACGCAGTACACCTTCAGCAGGTGGTAGAGAGGTTAAGGGCAGCCCGCCTTACGCTAAAGATCAGTAAATGTGAGTTTTTCAAGTTCCCAGGTCCCTGTTCTGGGCAGCGTCGTGTTTGACCAAGGCCATATGATAACTCCAAACAAGGAGAAGGCAATTCAGGAGTGTTTCACCCCCACTTCAGTTAAATAATTTGGAGTTTTTTGGGGACGTGTACATTCCTCAAGAAGTTCATGCTCAATCTTTCTGAGGTGGCTGCTCCCTTGTATAAGGCCAGTGGTGTGAAAGTGCTTCAGTGGTCCCGTTTTGGAGAATGCTTTCCAAGAAGTGAAGTTCACCCTGTTGTCCACGTCTGTCCTTCGCCATGTTAATCCTTCAAAAGAGTTCATTGTGTCTACTGATGCCTCCAACTTCGCCATAGCGGCTTCCTTGTTACAAGTAGGCGAAGATGGGATAGAGCATCCGGTGGGCTATTTTTCTAGGAAAATTTCTTTGCCTGAGTTAAACTACACCGTTTATGACAAAGAGTTGCTAGCAGTGGTGGAGGCGCTGATTTATTGGCGTCACTACTTGCATGGCTCTTACCAACCTTTCCATGTACATACAGATCACCGTACCTTACTGTACTACCGCGCTCCTCATGTCTTAACCCACGGCAGACCTGTTGGCATGAGACCCTTGCCCAATTCGCATTTTCCTATGAGTTCACCAAGGGCAAGGAGAATGGTTTGGCGGATATTTTGAGCCGCAACCCTTCTTTAGCTCCTGATCCAAAGAAGGTAGAGGTTCATAACACACAGTTGATGATTCTGCCAAATAAAATTGTGTCTCAACTTCCCTCTCCCCTGGCCAACAAGCCAGCACTTGCACCTCTGGAGAATGCGGAAGAATACAGTGTGTTCAGAAAGGTAGTCTTTTCTCAGTCGCTATCAGCCAAATATACTATGGTACTTGCTAAGAGCGCTCTGAATCAGGAGGAACTAACCAGTGGTTATCAAGTAAAGGATGAGACGGTGTGATTTCAGAGGCGCCTATGAGTTCCTGCTGGACCACTGCGCCTGGTTATCTCTGGGACTATAATGATGGAATCACCATTGGTCATCCTGGGAAAGCAAAGACCTTGGAGTTAATACAACGCACCTATAATTGGAAGGGCTTTCCTGCTCAAGAGTGACGGTATTTTAAAGAGTGTCTGATCTGTAATCAAATGAAACCAAATTGTCAACCTTTAGCGGGTTTGTTGGTACCAGTCCAAAAAGGCTGAAGGGCCCTAGACTTCCCTATCAGTGGATTTTATTGTGGAATTACCTGTTTCTGATGGTTATGATGCCATCATGGTGGTGGTGGACCATTTTACGAAGTTCGCCCACTTTATTCCTTGCAGAACAATAATAACCACAGCTGAGATGGCTAGGCTCTTTGTCAATCATGACTTTGCGCTTCATGGGGTCCTCAAGAAATTATTAGTGACCAGGGACCCCACTTTACCTCCATTTTTTGGGAAGAGTTGTGTAAGACTCTCCAGATCCGCCCCTGCCATTCAACTGACTATAAACCCCAATCAGATGGGCAGACTGAACGAGTGAACCAGTGCTTGGAACATATTCTGCGGTGTTACACTGCCACAGATCACTCAGATTGGGTTTCTCATCTTCCTATGATCCAGTTTATCTACAACAACGCTTTGCACTCTTTGATTGGTTGCTCTCCATTTTTTCACCAACCATTGTTTAGCCCCACCTTTAACATGGAGCCCAGCTGTGGATCCAAAGTTGAAGCGGTGGTGGACTTTGCCAAGACTATCAAGAAAGTCCACCAGGGAGTTTCCACAAGTTTGGAGGCGGCAATGCAAGTACATAAGGAGAATGCTGATGGTAAGCGACAAGTGGGTCCATCACATAAGGAGGGGATCTCATGATGCTTGATGCTCATAAAATTCCTATCAAGCAGCCATGCAAAAAGCTGGGACCAAAGGGACTGGCCCTTACCGGGTTATTAGAAAGGTGGGCCATGCATCATACCAGTTGGATCTTCCCTCTTCATTTCAAATCTTCTATGTCCTTCATGAGAGAAAATTGAAGTTGTTTGAGGGCCCCCAACTGAGACTCCCAAGGTTTACCTTGTAGATGGGGCGCCAGAGTGGTAAGTGGATGAAATAGTAGCCTCCCGCCATGTTAAAAGAAGGCTTGAGTAACAGGTATCCTGGAAGGGTTTTGATACTGCTGAGAACAGTTAGGTACCATCATGTGACTGTGTGCATGCCCAAGACCTGATTAAAGCTTTCCATAAGCGTTTCCACCGGGCTGCTGGATCTCAACCAAAGCAAACCATTGCTGCAATGATGTTGGCCCCAGCCCACAAGAACTTTTCCCTGGCGCAAGTCCCTGGAGAGAGATAGAGCCAGATTGGGAGGAGAGGGTAATGCCATATTTGAAAATGACATCATCATTGGGACCAACGTGAGAGACAAAGATGCTTGCAGGGAGGCTAAGAAGGTGAAGTTCTCAGTCCTCCCTGACCTCAAGCATACTATAGACCAACGCTCGGTGAAAGCAAAATATGCTCAAGTTGGTCCTATGGAAGCAAGCAAAATTTGTCCCTGTGTGAGAGTAGGGGCATTAAAACGAACTAGCTTTATTACAATGGAAAATGGTTTGCTTCAGAATTTGAGTGAACGGGGTCTTGAAACCCATTCAGCTTTTGCGCTTTCCAGCTTGGATTGGCCATTTTTACAATCAATCACCCGAGTTTGGTCAATTACCCAATATAGCATCTTGCTCAATGGAAGTGTGCGACTATTGGCGCGCCTTGGCTTAGACATGCTTCCCTTGATTGATTATTTACCCAAATTCCCTTAAATTTCCAATGTTAAGACCAATCTCCACAGTTGGTTGACTTCTCTCTATCAATAAACCCTTCACTAAGTACACCATTTTATACATTTATGCTATCATGGTTTATCCTGTGTGCAAACCTCTTCATGGAGGTCTTGCGTACCATTAACCATTTAATTATATTTACAACCAATTTATCCTCCCATGCACCATTGGGTCGCCCAGGTTCCCTCCAACCTAGGGCACCTATACCCTTCTACCCTAAGCCTCGTGGGTTTACTTTCTGGTTAATTACTGTTAGGATATCCATATATGCTCTATGTTATTATATCCCATGCAACTTCTCCTGGGCCATAGTAACTTTAATACTTGTGACTAGTTTCCTAGAGTTGTCCCTGTGCACCATGCACCGCCACGCTGGAAACAGGAGAGTTATAGATACTCTCCTTACATGTCTGGTGCCTAATCTGCATGGAGTAGACCCCCTGAGCAGTGAGTTAGACTCAAATGTTAAGTAAGCTAAGGTCAGAGAGCTAACTTCTTGGTTAACAATTCCATGAATTAACTCTTTAACTTCTTTGTTGGAGATCAAAGTAAGATGACAAGATTTTGGAATCTCCATAGGATTATATTATCTTCTTCAAATTGATGATGAGTAGACTTCCTATTTGATCCTCTTCTTCACTATATCTGTTGTATATCTATTGGGTAAAATTATCAATTGGGTTATCTTACATGGTGCAATCAATTAGTTGCAGATATCATTAAGCATCAGCTGAGCCCCTATAGTGAGCAACAGCTGTAGGGCTTCCATTTTAAGGCTTGATGGTGCTATGCCCAAGAATCCTGACAAACAATACTTGAAGCTGACTATATTTCATGACAATTATGTTTTAGTTAAAAGGGTGCCAAGTCACTGCTTGTGTCCCATCAGCTAGAGTATCCGTCCTGTGGTAAGTATAGCAAAATAAACTTATTGAAGTCAAGTACCAACATGAGATATAGAAATAACAATGTAACTTTATTATAGTATAAAATAGGGGTTTTTATTTGTAATTAATAAATAAATCCCAAAAGGAAACAAATTACCAAAATTAACAAGAGGACAAATCTGGAAGGGAAGCTCTTGTCAGGCAATGCATTCCAGATGGCATAATACCTTTGTATCATATTTTTGATAGGGCAAAAATATTGAGTTGAATACCCAAGTTGGATGAGACTGGGGGTCACACAGGTTGATCATTTGACAGCTTCTTGATTCAAATCCTTTTTTGGGTTCACCTTAATTTGATGCCTCAAGTGCCACTTTGAGTAGTTGTCATCTGAACTTCTGATGATCTATCCTTTCAATTAGGCAAGTGTAACAGTTGAGACACTCCCCAACCAACATTTGCCTTAGTTTTAGGCTTAAGATTAATCCAGATGATTTTTAAATGTGGAAATGGCATCCTGAACAGAATTGAGTTTCTGGATTCTCATTTCAAGATTTTGAGATGGATGAAATTCCATCTGAAACTAATGACCCTGTCCACATAAATTTTAACTCATCGCCCAGGACCTCAGAGGCTAAAAGAATTAGTGAACCAGATGTAGGTTGGCAAAGCTAAATTTATGATAATTGAAGCGCATAAATAAATGAAGTCAAACTCGGGATTTCCTCAGTTTCATCTCTTAAAACTTTACAGCTAAGAATAAAGTCATTCCTTATTTTATATCTGATATAAAATCATTTTTTAAAAAAGGCATCTACCTATGAAGTTGGAGAGTTCTTTTAGTCAGTCAATTGCCTCACTCCATACTCTCACACTGGCCAGGGTTTGTTAATTGCACCAGTATTTTTGCAACTATTTTCTGTGGGTTTGTTGATAGGTTTCTGAAAAAACGCACAAATCCAAAGGTGGATGTCTGGGTTGATAACTCTACTTAGGTCAATGACTTGGGTGTTCCTACCCAATTCATTTGTGTCATACTGGTGTGAGCCCATGCATTACAGCAAAAATTTATCTTGGGGTATCTTATGCTTGGTTTGGTCCATTTATAATGTTCTTAGAGCTTTTTGAGCTGTGCTGACTATCAACTTCTCCATGTAATTTATGGAGTAATCTTTAACCCCCTTCTCAGGACTAGGTGTTGCTTTGGCTGAGGGAAGTGAATGGTTGATACTCTTCCCATCATGTCCAATTTCAGGATCTCTGACACCCACTTCAAGAAAAATGATTTCAAGTCTTACCTTATGGTAAAAAGCTTAAGTGCATGATGTATGCCTTATGGCTGGAGGTTGTTTAAAACTTTCTTAACATCTATTTTTATTTATTGTTATGATATGATACATCATTGTGGTTTGTCATTTAACTTTCAAAAGAATAATAACTGAGATGATTAATTAATTTAAATAATGGTTGGATTGTCCTAACTAAAACTGTGTGACAGCAGGCAAATAGATGGTGGATTAAAATTTATTTGATCTAAATTAAACTAGGTAGCGGCAAGTTGTAGTGGTTCAGGAAATCATTTTATAAATAAAATAAATGTAGATGCATGTTTATATCAACCTCAAGTTCTAAGCTACTTACTAATCTCATATAACTTGACACAAGTATTTATAAATATAAATAACTGCTCAGCTGGTTTGATAGGTCTATTGTTTCTGGTATAAGGTTGGTATTTAGTTTATGTTTTAGTTTTAATATTTAGTTGAGTTTATTAGTTAACTATATGTTAATCTCTCTGATATCTATCAATATTACCTCATTTTATTTATTTGTTTGTTTTATTGGATAACCTAAGCTAAATTGACTGATCATCATCTGCAATAATTTTATTTTATTATCTAGTTAAGTTTATTGGTCAATCCATGCTAAAATTACTGAGCGCCATCTACATTAATTAGTTTCACTAAATCTGGCTGATTTTATTGGTCGGATTATGCAAAAACGATAGCCATTTCTGATGATTTAAGCTCGTCATGCTATGATCTCATACCTGCCTGGATTTTAAACATACCCCCAGCCATAAAACATCATTTTTTAGCACTAGGTGGTCCATAGGACATATATCATTTCAAAAGTTTTATCGATTAATTTATGCTTTTTATCAATTATTCATACTTTTTAGTGCTTTTTTATTGATTACTTACTTTTTAGTGCAATTTTTATTAGTTATCTCATACATTTTAATACATTTTTTATTGATTATTTCATACTTTTTAGTGCACTTTTTATTGTATTTCATATTTTTAGTGCATTTTTTATTGATTATTTCATACTTGTTAGTGCGTTTTTCGAAGTCGGTTTTTTTTCCCAATTTTTTTCGTAATCAATTAAAAACCATACCAAAGGGTTTAGGTTAGATTCCCCGATAAATGTATCGCGTTCGAAAATGGAGCATCCATACACCGGACCAATCCGAAAATTTCGGTTTCATCCTGACAGTACTTTACAAACTTTTGGATCGAGGAGTGATTTTTTGACGGGGGAAACCTAAACTTAGACCCACCCATAAATTTGTGTGCCCTCACTTGGGCTTAACCTCACCTTTCTTATAGGGTGGTCGATAGGTAAAAGCTGGACGATGGCCACAACCATCCCCTTTAATACGCTGGGGGCCGATGACCAAGCCCGCTTTTTCAACCCCGCCCTATGGCGCCAGCGTAGGGAGCATATCGTTACCATATTGAAGCAAATTAACGCCACTTCGGTAATTGGTTAATGGTTGGCTTTAGGCGGTTCCACATTTTGGTTTAAACGGTTGCTCATTAACAAGACTTAGACGTTTAAAACTTAGGTGGTTTGGTAGGGGTCGACAGGGATCGATCCTTACGTCGCATGGCGTTTAGGTTGGGCATCGTTTAAAGGTTTAAGGGGTTTTGGCGGTGGGTAACCCGGTTTACCTTGGTGGGGGTTCTTATTAATCCATCCCCTCTGATCTTTATGGACACCGGTTTATTCGGTTGGGGCAACGTGAGGTTACACGGTAGGATTTTGCTTTCCGGTGAAGTGTAGGGCTATACCCTAGGTTGAAGGGTTAGGGGGATGGGATCCCTTTGGCTTTATCCCAAGTTTGAAACCCAGCTATTGGCTGCACCTTTGCAAAGATTGGGTCTAATCTAAAAGCGAAGCCGAAAATTTGGGCGACAGACGCCCTTTGGGATGGGCGGAAAAAAGGTGGCCCGCACAACCTATAAAAATTGGTTGGCTCGCAACCTTTCTTGAGCAGCGGTTAGCGTCCGACCCTTAGGAACCCTTCCAAGCCTCGCTTTTTATCCCCGATAGCTAATTCTAGCAACCCCTTTTGGCTTTCGATGGGATGTCTTGGGCCATCGCCTTGGCTTGCGCTGGCCCCATCTTTTAATCGATAGGTGAAATGCTTCGGCTGGCTTTGTAGTTAATGCATGCTTTATACCCCTTGTTGGTGATTTGTTTTGTAAAGTATCGATCGATGGGCACATTAATATTGGCGCTTAAGACATATAGCTTGCCGCTAATTGGTAAGGTCTATAAATACAAATATTTTATTCGATGTTTTGGGGTAATATCTCAATGGATCCCTTTTGGTTGGGAGCATCTAACTCTAAAATTGGGTTATGGGCAATAGGGTAAAGCTTCCTTTAATGGGGCTAAAGGGTATGGGTCTGCTCAGCAATTATCAGGTTGGAGCCTTTATCAGATAGATGCCGATAACTTTTCATAAAATCAGCTGGTAGCGGCCTAAGGGTTGGGGTATAGTGGATGGTTAGTTTAACCTGGCGGTTTAAAGGGAAGTTTTAATATGGGTATAATATTCTGAGAAATCTATTTAACTGGTGGAAAATTTATTAATTCTATCACATAGGGGATAGAAATGGGTTGGCAAATCGGGTGGATTTAAATCAAAGTTAACGCTAGGTAGGTGATCGATTACGGGTGCGGCGAGGGGTCGGTCATCTCGTTCCTGATCACGTGCCAGGATGAACCCCCCATCACCAAATTGGCGGGCTTGGATATTTCGAGCGAAGCGCTTTCGCAGTGCAAGGAGAGGTGCCAGCCGTGGCCCAGCGACTTTCAGAACCTGCGTGAGCGGCCAATCAGGGTGGAGCTATTCCAGGGTAAGCTTACTTCCCCCTCCCTAACCTTCCAGGGTCGGTTGACAAACCCTTCCGCCCGCTTCAAGGGTATGATGTCCTCGTCTCCTCCGAAGTGTAAGGCGCTTTGCTTAATTGACCTAAAGTGTTGAGCATCTCTACCCCGAGACCCTTGAGGGTTACTCCAAGGTGATGTTTGGGGTTTACCGCCCCCGCGTGGTGATTCTGTCCACCCCCAATGCCGAATTCAACGTCCTGTTCCCACAGTTGAAATACCTTGCGGCGAATGCCAAGTTCCGCGATGACGACCATAAGTTTGAATGGACGCGAGCCGAATTCCAGGCCTGGTACGTCTAACCCAAAGCCTCTGAAACTGTAGGTGTCAGGTGAACTGCGAAAGGTATGGCTACGACGTGGCTTATTCGGGGGTCGGGGTGGCTCCGGACGCCAAGGATCGTCATCTAGGCTTCTGTACCCAGTTTGCCTTATTCACCCGTAAGGGCGGTGAGGGTGATCGCGTGGAGGTCGAGTTTGAACCCCATCAGCTAATGGCGACGTATGATTTTCCATGGTTTGATAAGGAGGTTACTGACCTTGAGCGGGCTGCGTGCATCCTGGATTACTCAAGGTACATGGACCCGGCCTTCTATTCGCTCGCTGGAGGGTGGCCAGTTTTTCGGGTTGGGGATTTCTGGGCCATCCTCAAGGTTCGCCAGTATAACCGGCGGCTGGAAAACCTATTGGCGTTCCTGGCCTCCCCTTCGAGGAATGGTGGTAAGTTCTCACTCCACGATGATTCGCACTTCGTCATCCACCACCCCATTAAAAAACCTGAAGCGGGGTATGGCAGCAACTGGCCTTAGCCCTGGCTAGGTGTACCAGCCCTGGTTAAAGTATCCAATTTATCTGGGATTTCATATGCGATCGAAAGTCGCCTGTTGAGCTCAGGGGTTGCAACTTATGAAGTGAGGCCTATCGCCTTCCGCTTGGCCAGATGTCACTTTTTTGGTTGGCCAAGGTAGCTGGGGTTCAGATTGGACTTGGAAGCTGGTTGAGTTGGGATATCGTTTAATCCTTGATCTCTTTCTATTACCAGTTAATGTCCTCCATTGCTCAATCTCAGCAATTTGATTAGGGCTTATCTTGGTTATCCCTTAGTTATCCTCCGGCTAAATGTTTAGATCATCAAACTAGCTTATTAGCTTTACTTTGGGGTTTAGTTTGTAAGCATCTAGGCTACATGCGGTGCAAAAGCGTTGCTTCAGAGATGAATCTAAAACCATAGCCTACAGTTGGTTTGCTTTGCCTACTGCTCTTTAAATCTTATAACCCTGTCAATTGGGATTTTTGCCCATATTCCTAGCTGGCTAGATTACCAGGATCGCTAGGGATAATTCCCTAATGTGAGGTGAATTGGAAATTGGTTGACCATGATTTTAGGGTAACTATGTTTATAGGATTTTAGGTTATTTGCCTGATTGGATCCATTAGGGATTGATCCGGATGAATGCTTAAGATCTCATCGGGCAGAGTTGCCAACGAAATAGGGGCATCTGATAGTTGATTAACTACCAGGTATACTGATTGGGATTGATCAGGTTTCATCACCAACTGATTAGGAATTTAAGGAGTAAGTAGTAAAGTGAGTGATGCCACCTGCAACTAGTGAATTGATCAGTTGGTTCATGACCTGCCTTAATAGGTAACAAGTCCCATTACCTAAGCAGGTTGCTTGCCAAATATGGTTGGTTCACTTAGATTGAGAGAAAAATGTTAGGAATATGAATTCTGACTTTCTATTTTAGGTCTCAAGGATGCCCAACAACAGAATCCTAGATAGGATGGGGAAGACCATCTTTGCTGAGTTGAGGAGGGGTGATTTAATGGCAACGGCTGCCTTTCATCAAAGAGGTGTCAACTGAGGGTTGGGTGAGAATCCCCCACTATAAATTCTCAGAATTCACTAATAATAAAAAACAGAGTTTAATAAAGTAAAACAGTACAGAGTATACAGTAGATATGCCAGCTTAGTAAACTTTATCAGCATCCATTTGTTCTATTCTTTTTCAGAGATATTACTGCTGTGTACAATAATTAGGAGACTCTTTAAGGAAAAGAGTAAGGATCTGAGTGGGGATCCAAAGAAGAAGCGGAATTAATTTGGGGATTGCTGCCAACTGTGTTAAACCAGAGAAACTGTAAATGGGAATCTAAGAGAAGATCAGTTTAGATGGTATAAAGAACAAATTCCTGTTTTAAGACAACACAAGTATTTCAAGCAGAAATACTGGTTAAGCGTTGGGCCAAGATCTAGGTCTTCCATTCAACTATAGATTTTAGTCATCATGCTATTATCAATTGATCGTATCAAATACTATAAAATGTGGACAAATTGTATAAAACCTGAACCTGTGCAAGTAATAAGTTTTTAGGGATTATTAGCTAAAATAATAAAAATGCATAAATTTTTATAAAGTGGTACTCACTACAGGGGTGTAGTTGAGTAGAAGAGCTTAGAAATAATATCATATGAAGGTGTTTCTAATTCTGGCAAGAAGTTACTAAGGAAAGTAACACTAATGAAGACAGAATGTGAAGTGGATCACATTCATTTGCGTTCACCCAGCTCAGAAGTGGAGCTCCAAGTGAAGCAAATTGAAGATACTCAATATTTTAAAAAAAGACTTGCAGCCTAGATATGAAACTATCCAGTGCTGCAAGAAAATCTGTTCCACCATACATTTACATGAGATGAAGAATATCAGCAGAGCCAACTTGGATTGAAATTGGGTCTACTTGAAATAGTCCCAAGGAACAGCAGGATCAACTCAGGTTGAAATTGGGTCCATTTTAAATAGTCCTGAGGAGTGAGTGTTAAATGAGGCATTGGATGAAATAAGAAGCAATCAATTAAGAGTAATGGATTGTCATACCAATGAAGATATGAAGTTAAAACAGGAAAAAATTGATCCAAGATAGTGAATAGAATCATTTGACTCAATAACACTCAGACAATGATCAAAAATTGCTGAAGATGAGTTCATCAATTTAAGACAAAATTGGATGAAGCTAACAAGGCCAGAACAATCTGTGTATTTAAGGAATTGTTTACAGATCCACCAGTGGATTTATTTCCAACGTTTTGGATGGCCACAAAGGCCAAAAATAATTTTCTGAGAAAAACGATCTGAACAATCAAGAAGAGCTATTGGCTAATAAGATAGAAAGAATCAAACATTAGTTGCTGAAATATGAGATAAAATTAGGACCTGTTGGATGAATAACCAGTTGGGATTAAAGGCCTAACAAATGAAAACATTCAAGAGTATTGCCAAAGTCAGAAAGTATAGCCTATACGTGAAGAAACAGCGCTGCTGGCTGTATAGTGGAGGTCAATACTAAAAAATTGGAAGTATTGGACCTAAGGTAAAAAGTTACAATGTTCCCAGAGGACCTCTTAACCATTAAATGGTTATGTTCTGAGATTTTTGTCAAGTTCTAAAAGGGGATCACTGAACTAAATAGATAGTTAAATCTTAAGAAGATAAGATTTTGAACCATGATAACTGGTAGATTAGAGTATAGCTAAGACCCAGTTTGGATGAAGGGGTAAAGGAGGACCTCTGACCTTTTTGTAGGTTACAAGTCCCATTGCAAAAGAAAAATACAAAAAAATATTAAAGTTAAAAAATCATTAAATTGGTCCATGAATTACAGACCTAAGCAGCGACAAGAAATCCTGACAGCCAAACTGAGAAAATTCCATGATTTTGAGACCCTTGATGAGATGTGATTACCAGCTGGGGTAACTGAGAGTATCAACCTATTGGTTGATTGAGAGCAACTTGCTGATCTGATGGAAGGACAGCAAGAGGAGGTGCTCAAATTGTTCAAAAAAATTGGGAAGTATTTGCCCAGGACAACCACAATTTGGGATGTGCAATAGATGTGCTCCACAAGGTTGATACTGGGAAAAATCTACCAATCAGGATGAGACTAATTCAACAGTTGAAGGCAACTGAGTGGGGGCTTCTCATCAGAATGCGGATGGCTTATTGCAGTTACCAATGGTCCAGATAGTATACCAGCAGGCAGATGAGTTGTTCCAGAGAATGGTCGATTGGGAAATCAGGAATGAGCTCTGAGAAATCCAAGATGCGCTTCAAAAATGATGGAAAACACTGAGACCGTGGATGGACAAGTGTTTAAGATGATTAATGGGAAGCAGTTACTATTCCCAAAGCCATCGGAAAGGGCAGCTATCATTCAAGCTGCTCATAAGGTTGTCAGGCATGGAGGCCTAAGAAAAACAATCAACCATATTTGCCAGTACTACTGGGAGCCAATCAACTATGATGTTGCCAACTATCTAGCTTGTTGTGTGGAGTGCCAGCTTCACAAGCCACATAAGAATACAACTGGATACTGACTGGTCCACCCTGGGTTTGCCTGGCATACAGTGTCCATTGATGTTATGGGACCGCTGACAATGAGCACAGGGGGAGTCAAGTACATAATAGTTGTGATTGATCATCTGATGAGATGGGTTAAGATGAAGGCCCTGGTGAAAGTAGATGCTACCAGCACTGCAAAGTTCATCCTGGATCAAATAGTATAACAGCATGGATGCCATCAGGTTCTGCTGAGTTACAATGGGACAAACTTCATGTTTCATGTGATCCCATGGTTAAATGAGATAATGAGGATCCAAGGAATCATGCCTGTACCCTACTGGCTGGAGATGAATGGACTGGTAGAACGAGTTAATGGAATGCTGGCCATGATGCTGAGGAAGCTTGTCACAGGAAGAACTTCTGTGTGGGGAATGTACCTGAGTTCAGTGACGTTTGCCTACATTATCAGTCATCATATGATGACAGGAAAAACGCCTTTTGAGTTGTTATATGGAAGGAAGGCCACGTTGCCGCCAATTTTATATTCAGCGGTGGAACCAACCTTGGGGGTGAATGCCAAGCAGTACATGAACCAATTGATGAATATCCTAATCAAAATGCAATTTCAAGCATTCAATAATATGTTGAAGAAAAGGATATGAGAAAAATTGACAGACAATAAGAACTGACTGGCCTTATCAGAATAATGAATAAGTAAAAGAGTTGCCTA